>JAVTVY010035623.1:0-147907 GCA_036873755.1 Hanleya hanleyi | reverse complement strand
AGGCTTTGGAGTTCAGTAAAGCCAAAGCCTAATCATTCTCCAGATATATGGTGATAAACAATTGGTGACCTTGACCCGGTGATCTGAAAAATAGGTCAATCTCACCGAATTTACACAGGCTTGTACTCGGACCACATGCACGTGTGGTACTGCAGGGCCAAGTTTGACCGAGGGATAAAATTTATCTCAGGAGAACTGTTGCATACTAGAGGCAATATTACTACAAGTAACCGTGATAATTGTCTCTAAAATATTGGCAAAATTGATGAAGAAGATTTGCATTGCAGGAGTTGAATGACAGTGTCACAAAAAGACAATGCCAAGAAAATAATGCTCCGAAAAAAAAAAGATTTTCTCCATTTGTTTCGACAATATCACCAATGCCAAATTTCTAATGCAAAGAGTCCTTTCATCATTCAAGTATCACAAGGAAAGTCGGTTACACCTGAAAGATGCCATAAAATACATTGTTGTGTTAAAGTGACCAGTAACTCTGGTGATTTGAACAAATTTCGATACAAAGTTGGTCAGTAATAAAATACAGGGATGAACTACAGCTTGAAAACGTAACTGATCAATCTTGGGAAAAATTCTAAAAATACAAAAGCTGAAAATTCACGAGACATCAACATGGAATGAGACAAACGTTTGAAATTCACATCTGTGACATTTGTAAATATGAAACATTCCTCATAGGAAATATCACCGTAAGCAAAGTTGTATTTTAAATTGATCATCGTCATGATTAAATATATGTAACCCACATTTTAACGTGCATGTGTTTTGACATTAAATTCTGTTGGTGATGTAATATCATTAAGTGAACTGTGCAAGACTGTAGAAACATCATATAAAAAAGTAGTCTCTGCAAATATGAGATACTGATAAGAGTTTGAATTCAGAAAAAATACCATAGAAAATAAGCTCGGAGGTTTGTATTTTTTTTCATTTTTTCTTCAAGTTCGACATTTGCCATTTATAAGCAATATCAAGTAATAGTTTGAAAAATTACATACACAAAGTTTGAACATCAACATTAACAGCAAATAAGTTACGACCAAAACTATAAAAGGTACAAAAATATTCACATGATAGAAGCATTATAATAAATAGTGTCAATAATGTCCTTGAACCCACATATACCCTCCAAAATGTCAAATGGAATAACCCATTGCAACAGTGGAATCCATTGTGTGTTTCCATGTAGGGGTGTCCGGGTTGGCTGAAGGACAGGAAGACAGGCACAGAGGCAAACTGCCAAACAGCGCCACCTGGTAACAACAGGAGGAAACTCTTCCAGAGTAGTTCCCACATCTAGCGATCTCCAGTAAATATTAATGTCATGGGTTAAACAGGTCACAAACATGACAAAACACAGTTAACAATAATTGTCGCATCCTTTTGTGAGTAGCTTTCACATGCTGACTGGGTACAACCTTATACACGTGGATGTACAAAAAACATCCAACAATACACCAACTTATTCTTTTCTCATCAGAACAACACAAAAATGAGGACATTTAAAGAGGTAAAAGAAAACATACGCCCACTCATACGTTACGTATTCATACTCATTCTGAAATGCACGCATTATCTGGCACACAGACACGCACACCCTGGACGGGAGTATTTAATAGTACCCATTCCACAGTCTTGGTTTATCAGTGCACATACAAGAAGCTGAAACTTGCATCTCAAAGTCGAGGGGAATGAGATCGAGGGAGACCCATAACATCAACAGGGGCAATTACTTGAACACCAGTCAGGCAAAACTACAAGCTGAAAGCAGGCCAGCTTCTCTTCTCCAAAACTTTCTGCTGCGACTTGGCGTAAATGACCAAACTTCATCTGAAACTAGACCTGGCATTGTGACCTTGACCCCGTAATCATCTCCACAAAGCCTGATGCACTTTCGATGACTCACTTTTGCAAGCCTTGGCTGAGAAAAATCGTATAAACATGACCTCTTGCATCATGACCATGACCATCACAGAAGAAATTTCCAACCAGTCAACAGTCTGACTGTCATGTACTGCCGCCACTGGTTCGTTCGTAGGCTGCATTACGAATGATCAGATCTTTTATACCATGCTGTATCCTCTTCAGATGACCCACTTTAGAGACACCAAGGTCCTGGAAGAGAGGAAAGAATCAGCAATCTATACTAATGAATATCGTTCATTCCATTCTCGTGTTCATCTGAATTTATGTTACAAAAGGTAGATCCACACGAAGGACGTCCGTATATTGCTCAACCTGCTAGTCATATTTGCTTGACAATTTTACCAAAATACTGGAAATTCAGCCTTCAGCGAGCCCCCTTCCCATGCCTTGTAATTCAGCCCCCTTTCCATGTTTCTTACTTCAATCTTCAATCTCCTTCCCCTGCTTCTTAATTCAGACTTCAGTCCCTTTCCATTGCTTCTGAATTCCGCCTTCAGCCTCCTTCCCACGCTACAAAATTCAGTGGTAACTATGGGGAAGGGATGAAGGCTGAATTCAGCCTTCAGCCCCCTTCCCATGCTACTGAATTCAGCCTTCAGCCCCCTTCCCATGCTACTGAATTCAGTCTTCTGCCCCTTTTCCATGTTACTCAATTCAGTCCATGCTACTGAATTCAGTATTCAGTCCCCTTCCCATGCTACTGAATTCAGTCTTCTGCCCCTTTCCCATGTTACTCAATTCAGTCTTCAACCCCCTTCCCATGCTACTGAATTCAGTCTTCAGCCCCCTTCCCATGCTACTGAACTCAGTCTTCTCCCCCTTCCCATGCTACTGAATTCAGTCTTCAGCCTCCTTCCCATGCTACTGAATTCAGTCTTCTGCCCCTTTCCCATGCTACTGAATTCAGTCTTCAGCCCCCTTCCCATGCTACTGAATTCAGTCTTCTGCCCCCTTCCCATACTACTGAATTCAGTCTTCAGCCCCTTTCTCATGTTAAAGTGATAGTAAACCCTCAAGTAAAGTTTCCATCAAATGAAAGACCATTGCAAACAGTGTGGGAAAATATTTATGGTATTCTATGGTGGTCTGTTGCAATCATATTTAGGTCCAGTGATGTCACACTGTCTTAATACATATATTTCAAACTTTGTATGCACTTTCCAATGCTTGATTCAAGCTTAAGGTGTGTATACTTTGAGTTTCAACACAGACTCACTGTTCCAATGTGCATGTTTCATCAAAATCTGGGAGATGGTAACTCATAAGTGTCAAGTCAATTTGAATCTTGCATTTAATTTCTCAGATTTTGGTGAAACATGCACATTGGAACAGTGAGTCTGTGTTGAAACTCAAAGTATACACACCTTAAGCTTGAATCAAGCATTGGAAAGTGCATACAAAGTTTGAAATATATGTATTAAGTCAGTGTGACATCACTGGACCTAAATATGATTGCAACAGACCATCATAAAATACCATGCTTTATTTGCAGTTTACTCTGTGCAATAAAATCGTAAAAAATTACAATAAATATTTTCCCACACAGTTTGCAATGGTCTTTCATTTTATGGAAACTTGAGGGTTTACGATCACTTTATTAAATGAATTCGGTCTTTAAACACACCTCATGTTGGTGGATGCAGCCTTTACTCTCTGACCTCTCCCCCCAATTCAACCAATATACCCTCCCACACCCCTTTGCTGATGAATTCGGCTTCTCTCCCCCACATGTTGGAGGATTCAACCCGTCCTGATGTTACTGCCCCTCTATAACCCTCCCTCTCCCCATAGGTTGATGAATTTAACATAGAAACTCAAGATCCATGTTGCTGAATTTTACTTTACCCCTCTTCCTTCCCACCTGGTGAATCCCATGTCCCACCCCTCCCAAATTGCCATCCTTCCCATGATCTTGATTCATCTCTCACCTTGAGATCTCGTCTCTCGAGAACCAGGAGTTCTGGTCCACGGATATCGTGACCCTCAAACGCCATCTTGTATTCCGCCAGACCCAGGTTATCTATCCAGATTCCCACCTCTTCACTGCTCCAGTGTTGAACATTGTACACTGAAATATTGACACAAACCTCCTTGTCATTAGCTTCAAGCAGAAGTCGTTGACACAGGGATGAGAGTACAGCAAGGAAAAAGCTGCAAATACCTCACCCCATGACATATCACAATATTGTCATATTTGAAACTTTCAGACCAAAGTCAAAAGGTTTTAGGAATAAAACTTGCAAGACAAAAAGCTGAAATCAGATGTTATGATGAAGCAGCATTTTGGCCTACACGGTTGAAATCGAAAAAAAATAACACATCCTAATAACAATTGTGTTTTACTGTAATGGCAAGAGAAAATATATGTACACCTTATGTCGATTGTATTATATAAGATTATAGGAATGACAGGAAATTGAAATCCGCAACATGTGTTATTTCATGAAAAAAGGGTCTCAGACCCTCAAGTCATTTAAACACATTTAGACACGAAGGACCCCTTGGACGAAAAGTTTTTCCAGCAGTGGAGATATACACATCACCAGGTTAAATAGTCCTTCGTGTCAAAATGTGTGTTTAAACGACTTGATTTAGACCCTTGATTCACGAAATAGCACATGCCGCGGATTTGTAATGTCATATTACTATAATCATAACACAATCGAGCTAGAAATTTTATGTATTGTGTAAATCAATTTTCTCTTGCCGTTACAGTAAAACACAATTTTTTCAAGGACATTTTATTTTTTAGATTTCAACTGCACGACGTATAGGCCAAACTGCCGTCTTATTGTACCATCTCCTTTGGAAATGAGAAAGATCAACTAGTTCATTGTGGTATTAATGGAGACACCATATATAAAAATATACCTTGAGGAATGCCGCCCGAGTCTCGATCTTTTTCTTTACTCTTCCCTTTGATCTTTCCAAACACCTGTTTTAACTTGCCTTTCTTGTGATGTTTGTGCTCCACATAGACTGCCTGGTAATTAAGAAAATAACACGATTTTAAAGACAAATATTGCAGGGTTATAAATTTGAATATGACAGAACATATTGTATGAGTGAACATTAAATGCACAAAAGTCCATGAATGTAGATGATACAGAAGTTGTAATATCACATAATATTACCTTAATTCCTATAATAAATCGATCACGGGAAGTGATATTTGAGGTGATAAAACAGTGGGGTGATCGATTTATTGCAAATTCGGTAAACCCAAAAGTCATAAAATAAATGATGCCCCTTCTGCTGCCATGCTTGTAGTGGCAACAGTCAAGAACCTTCTTTTACTCATTTGTCTAACATGTGCACAAAGGTGCCCAATCTAGTTGATTGGCTATTTTTAGCTTTGTGAGAATTACTTTTTGACATCGTTGACAACAACAAAAATGATCCCTACTCAGTCATATGAATAATAGAGCTGAAAAAAATACATCAGTGGGAACCAGTGAAAATAGTTCTTACACTATTATTTATTTTATATTTTGGGAAGCTGGACCCTTTGTAAAAATCAGGAATCTTGCAATGTTATAGAGAGTGGGTTCAGACATATATAATTCTGGAGTACATGTATCATGGTTGACACAAAGTACAACTTACTTTTTTCTACAAATACTGCTATAGTATATTTCATTCCTGTGAAATGTATATGTATGACAACCAGAGACTGGATTGGAGAAAAAAAATAAATACTGATCATAAAAAAAAAGTGATTATGTCGCTATGGCAACCATATAAATTATCCGAACAAGTTCATTTTCGATAGGATTCTGGCTCTTGACTAGGTGAGTAAGCATACCAAATTTTGGAATTCATCAAACAGTTTTGCAGATATCTCGCATACATACGCACATATGTACAAATGGACGTACTTCAAGACGACAAGATCTTTAGGCCAAAATTCACCGAGGGGTAAAAAAGTGGACAAAGTAAGACAGGTGAGGCGTAAATGAGTTCAGGTTCTTTCACCATGAAAACCACATGTTGGCTCTCAGAACTTTACCTCATCCCCCGGCATGGCAGGATGGGCCTGTAGGACTCCTGCGATCTCCGTAACTTTGCGTAGTTCCACCTCTGTTTGAGCCAGGGCTGAATTCAGCTTGTCCTGAACCTCTGGGTTTATTGGCTGAGAAAAAAAAATAGGTCTCATTTGAATCTTGATGGTTGAAGAGAAAAATTAGTGTGTAATAGCAATGAGGACAAACAGAAAGTCTCTTACAATTGTTCACTTATACAGCTAGTAAAATCCTCTCTCTAAAAAAAATTGTGAAATTTCTGTAATTTTTTAAATTCACCTTTCCTCAAAACAACAACTAGACAGACTTTGGACACACAGCAGGGAGCAGAAGTCCAGATTCTGGCCACAATCTGCAGCTCATAAATTTAGATTTCTCCCTATGCTGCAATATGGGGAAAACCACCACGAAATGTGGTAAATATGCTTCATGTTACCTCAATGAATAGTTTTGGCAACTTTCAAGCAGTGTGAAGTATGATGGTAACTGACGTGCGATCATTGTCTGTACATTGTTTATGCATTCATGTGGCAAAGTCATATTAGCGACCACCGTAAATTGACGCCATGCCAGATTCCTACGATATACAGGGAATAGACACTGCAAAAGAACCATCAAAACCTTACCAGTACTGCAGCTTTCTCGGCCAGAAAAAGGCCTGTATCGTTATAGAGCGTCTTCACACTGTGCACAAACTCTATGACCTGGGCTCTGGGCGTAGGCTGGAAAATAACACAACATTAGGAACATTAGCATACCTTACTCAAAAATTATAAAGTTGGCTATCATGGCTTAGCCTACAGAATTAAACCAAGGAATAAAACCAGCAGAATTAAAACCACAGAATGACGATACATATGCAGGCATGTACATTTAGACAACACGTGACATTCTATTCTATCAACAGCAGGGGTATCATTACTTTATCGTTCACTGGATATCACCTGATATTTATATACCACAGAACTGACATTAAATGACAAATGAGCAGTCAACCAATGGGATTGCCACTTCCTGTTTGTCCATTTTTGACCCAGTTAACCAATCAACTGACACAACTAGTACTAGTCTGTGTATAAATTAGGTCAGGTGTCCCAGATATTATATCAGACCACATGCGCTGTATAAACAGACTTGACCTTCCCTATGCCGGAGGATCATCAGAATCATTCTCTGTCATTATTTCCTGTGCGAATAAACATTTCAAGTACCAAAATTCTCTTGCCACTTTGGTGATTTGCTCTGTTTCTTTATCGACACATTGGCGAGTAACTGGAAAATTCACTCGCGGGGAGTCATTTTTTAGTCACCTCAGGCAAATTGTCAACTGGGCACTGCACCTTAAACTGTCTCTTGAGTACATAGTATGCCAAGGCTCCTCAAGGCTGGTAGTTTCTAAATACACTCTCAGCCTGGGAAAACTTAAAGGCCGATAATGTGGTTCAGTTGAAATCAGCCCGGCTATGAGCAAATCAGCCCCATTAATAGCCAATACAAGGCCTATCAAATGAGCCTGGTGTGATTTCTAGACTGCAATGCCTGGGACAATTGTATTCTGATCCAATGACCTTGTCAAAGTAGGACAAGGTCACTTGTACCATGAAAGCTTGGTATTAAAGCCTAGGCCTAACTTGTCTTGTAAATTTACCAGGCTTAACGAGAATATGGAGACTTGATCTACGGACAGATGTACAGAACGACACCCAAAGATCAAATTTGGCAGAGGGATTAAAAAGAACAGTCGGTGCAGGAAACTTCACTCAACACAAAAACGAATATGAGCTGGTTTCTACCATAATATTTCTCCAACAAATAAATCTTTCACAAAATAAATATAAAGAATTACAAGAAAACTTTAATTGGAAGGGAATGTTAATGCTGCAGAAATTAGGGAAATAACAACTTGACAACATCTACCAGCACAGTGCGCAACAATCAGGACAATAGTTAATGGATTGGCTGTAAACAGAAACTCGTCTGGCCAGTGGACCAATGTGCCAATTAAATCATCCGTAACTGATAACCAAACAGATCACCAAAAAGCTATAGCCATTTAGATAAATGTTCCATATTCTATCAGATCTGACATTTAAAAAGACTAGATCCAATCAAATCATTAATGATCTGCCTTTAATGACAACAGCAGCATTATTTATCAGCCAAATGTAAGATGGTCAATCAGATCTGTTAGAAAGTTTGGACGAGTTGCTGACAAATGAGTGAAGTGGTGCAAATAATACAACAACCACGACAGAGATTAATTCAAACACTGATATTAACCTGGTATGTCTCTATCTCTGATAATTCCATCTGTAGGCAAGGGTGCGAGAAGAAAAGAGGATTGACGTCAGTAAATAGGCACAGCACAGTACCGTTCAATAACTCCACCCCCCCTCTAAAACTCCTCATCTACATATAGCCAATCATATCCTTGCTCTCAATAAATATTACATCCATTGCAATCCCAGGTTTGCACTATAATCCAAGTTAATCCTTAGACAATACTATCTTGCCCCGATAGGAGGGACAGGTGCATTGAATCATTGGTCATGGTTCGTTCTCCTGTATCTCCCCTACATGTACCTCTTTAACAAGGGCTGGGTTATTATAAATATTGGTAACTGATGTAAATATGATCAATTTGGATCAAATTTTCCTATTATTCCAAGAAAGTTTTAACACATTTATGATAATTTTGGTAACTTCAGGTTCGAAAATGGTCCAGTTCTCGTTGATTAAAAATATTTCCAAGGTTAAAGAGATAGCAAAGTGACCCGATTAATGAACCAGAACAGTGCAAACCTGGGATTAGGATGTGGCATGTTAATTACCTGAATGAGCAATAGTATATCACATACAGCTTCATCTCCATGTAAGACTACATGAAATTGAATGTCAGAGTATACTCCAGTAAAGAGACTGATAAAACGACGAGTGATTTTTCCTTCTACATAAATGTGTGTTAAATTAATAGTCACTTGTTGACTTTGGGAATTCATCAATAAGCAGGATGGATTTCGGATCCAACTTTCATGTTAGGATGACTCTTCGCCCAGCCCATCCCCTTTTCTCAAATAAAAGACCAAACATTACCGGTAACATTTTGTATTATATTTCTTGCTGTTTGAATACCATTTAACTCTGGAGGTGTACTGCCATTGCCCCATGGTGATGCCATTTGACACCCATTCCTAGTCCATGATGACGCCATTTGATGCCTTTTGTGATGAATTAATTAATTAACCTCACTCAAAAATATTTTATTCCAGGACACATTAAACATGCTAATGAATAAACCTTTGATCCCAGCCCTCCAATACATTTGTACCAGACAATTTACAGGTGATCACTGAACACGTCTATGAGGCAGCTTAGAAAAGCCTGTATGGTTTAGAAAGAGGCGTCATCATGGGGCAAAGAGTTAATATTGAATAAATGTATTTATTATTGTGTAACAGGTTCAATGTAAAATGCTACATGTACTAGTATTTACTCAATAACTTTTTGGATTACTTCACAAAGTTATGAAACAATGGACTACAGCTTACCTCTGCCAGTCGACCAGATGGATAAAGTTTGTCTAAACAGTTCGAGGAATGAGTAGCCAGGGGGAATAACTCTGTCTCGATCGTACTGTGGCTGAGAGCAGCAATTTTCACACTGCAAAATAAATTGCATGTTAATGCATACACGGGTTCATAAATGAATTATACTATTGGAAATCTTTTCACATCCACCATGGAATGAAATGCTCCTTCACAGATTACTTCTACCTTAGTTCTTCAAGAGGAATAGACTGTCCGATAATAATAGTTCATAAGTTATCGAGTAAATCTGATTAAAAACGGATCCAGAAAACGATACTCCAACTGGATCTGACTGATGGGATAAAGGGCCATAACCCTGTGAAAATTATCGAAACTTGTAAAATAAACCTGGCTTATGGGATAAAGGGCCATAACCCTGTGAAAATTATCGAAACTTGTAAAATAAACCTGACTGTGCACATCTGCAAGGTAAAAAAAAAATAAAAAGCCACCCACCAATCCAAGTTTGAACCAAAAATTGTGCGAGAACCAACTTAACTTTGTAGGCCTAACGCCATCATCTTGTTACTACATGTTGTCTCTGTTAGTTTTTTGTCCGGACAACCTACATCTGATATATATGGAATTACGGACAAGCATGGAAGATTGTTAAATATAAAATTCATTGGAAAAAACATCACCACTGATTCATCTGTATCGGAAGGAGAGACAGGCTAACCTTTTTATCAACAATGTAGCAACTTCGATGAAATTCTGTAATATGGCGGCCTCCTCTTCATTCAGGGACTGTGTTTGCATTGTGATTGGTCGATCTATTTTCTGTTTTTCTGACCAGGATTTCAACACGTTTTCAAATGTCTGCAAAAAAAGTTTTAGAGCTCTTCTCATCAATTTTAATGACATGCCACCCTTACTACAACATTTTTTCACAATGTCCCCATATCCCCCCCATCATATAATTTTTGTAAATAGCATCTTTTCATTTGAAAAAATAGAACATTTTCATTCTTTTATAAGTGAATTCCATATATATAGTGACACCTGTGTAAACCGACCAGGCTTAGGACCAGATCATAGTGATGGTTTTTACTTTAAATTCAAATATTGGGACCATGGATAATGCTGGAATTCAGAGATTGGTCGGTTTACCCATGTGTCAGTATTCACAGGTTTCATTGTAGATTCTAACATCGTGTTTTATCCTTTAAACTTCATGCCAAACACAGAGGACCTTTGTAATTAGCAACCCAGGAGTCAGGGGTCGAAATTAAAATCTGTCCACCTGTCTCCGTCTCAAGTGACAGGTAACCAAAATATTTTTCTTTTTCATGGACTATTCAGTTTTGCTCAAAAAGTTTCAAACTGAATGCAGGAAACTGCTAACAGTTTCATTAATGCATTATTAATTAGACACAAATTAAACGTATCAGACCTCCATTTACTAGAAGATTTTTTTTTTTCATCTTTAGTAACATTACAAACAAAAAATTATTATTTCACATCATTAGCACATTCAGGTAACTGTTGGAAGGAGACCAGTAAAAAATTTTTTTAGCGATCACTTGAGACGGGTAAAAAACAAATTTAAGTTTAACCCCTGGGAGTTCTACTCACCCTATCTCGAGTCAACATCTGTGCCCTGTTCTTGTGCTCAATTCTGATGTAGCCTGGGGGTTGTATCCAGGCCTCACCATCTACCTGGACAGGCACCCCCTCATCCCCCATGATGGTGATCTTCACCGTTCGACACTGATGGAGATAATTCAATTCAGTTTTATTGTACTGATGCTTTTGATCAAGGCAGTGCACAAGAATAATAACTATGACAATTATAACAGAAATGCTGTAGCACCAAATATCATAGATCAGATAATAATAACCATATTCAACATATACCATGATGGGAGTTATCTCCCCTTGCCATAGAGAACAATGACTAATTAACATCCACCAAATGTGGTCAGCAGTTAAACTATCTTGGTTGTCTAATAGGAGAAGAGGAATGGTATTGTGTAGACTGCACCACAAGTAAGAGGTGAAACACACAGAAACAACACACAAGGTGTGCAGGAGAGGCTAAAAAATTATGTTGGCAATCAATCGAATTCTGGAGGGCTGTTTAACGAAGTGCCCTTCAAAATAATGAGAACTGCCGCAAACATTAACAGGAAAATGATCGCGAACATACACGATGAAGTCAATTCCCCTACCCCCCAACTAAAATCCATGTTGGATTTTATTGCATGCAGAAAAAGTGCCTGTTTAACCCTCGCCCTCCCCCCCCCCCATTTTTGCATACAACTGCCTTTTTAAGATGGGAGCGAACCCCCTATGTGCCCCTTTTCTCAAAAGAGAAACCCTTTTTGATGTGAAAGGCCGCCCCTTAAAATATCCTGGCTACGAGTACGCAGAGCAATCTCTATGCTCGAAATGTAATTTAAAATTATGCTAGGATGGAATTTAAAGCTGACATGCAATGTTTGAAGGTTGGTATGTATCAGGATAGACGGTAACTAATGTCAGAGAATTTTTTTCTTCAGTTTGCATCGTTTTTACCTGTGCTATCCTGTGGTGCTGGAATTCCCAAACCCGGGACATGGCCATTTGTACGCCACCAAATACTGCTACAATCTCTAAAACTTTGTCATCAAAACTTGGAGCACTGAAATTCTGAAAAGCAAAGAAACACTTTAAACCTCTTTTGAAAAGTTAATATATTATAGAAATATTCAAAGCAGAAAAATAATGCAGAGTTTCGGTATATACTTCTATGTCTAGGCCTTTGTGCCACTGAAAAGCTCCGAGTCGAGACATGTTCTTGTGCCCAGACCTGGCTATTGTATGTATTGTCCTGTGATCTTTACATGAAGTATGAACCAGAGTTTTGTATATTTGATTTTGTGCATTAAAATATTTGCCTAGAGCAGAAATGTAGCTCATATGTTTGGGTATTTCTATTTTGAAGGGTTACACATTTGAGTCTTAAACAGTTTGTAATTATTATCAATCTCTAATTAAATATCAGGAGAAAGGTTCTCTGGTCAGAGGAAGTTCAAAATTAATTTTTCAGGTGATACAATTTGCATGTAAGGCTCAGCAATCACAGTGCAAACCCAAGCTGATATGGTAATCCCTCTAATAATTCAATGTCCCTAATAATTCAATCTCCCTAATAATTCAATCTCCCTATCAAATTTCAAATCACCCACAATTTTGAGGGTGAAATTAAATTGGCTGTTCTAATAAATTCGATCACCATCTAAAATCATTGAAATAATGAATTATATGCATGATTTTGAACCATTTTGTCAACTTCCTGTTCTAATAAATTCGACCACCCCCAGAATTTATGGTGGAAATTTCACTTCCTGTGATTGAATCATTCGAAGGATTACCATAGGTTAATACTACATGTAGCTTGCATTTTCCAAGGAACCCTTTGCCTGTAGATGTGCTCAATGAATTTGTGGTTGAGAATATATAAAAACTATAAGAAATAAAGTTTTCATTGCCATCTTACATCATGTTCCTTTTTACCCCAAAAATTGGACCCGCCTGCATAACTGTGAAAAGAAGGAAACATTTACATTTAGTTCCAGTGACATCTCCCTTGAATAGAAGAAAGTGCATTTAAGCAGGTACCATTTGATCTAGTCAAAAACAAATGAGAGCAAATATTTACTTCTCCATACTTAAAAGATTTTAATTTGCCGTACTCTCCCTCTCCAATAACCTGGTGCAGGAGACATTAAATTTAATTCTCTCTCTCTCTCTCTCTCTCTCTCCAATCACATGAACAAGTCCTAACAGTTATCACGTTAGAGAGAACTACCTCTCTAAAATGGAGGTAAAAAAGGTCGTTTTGGCTTAACAACTTTTTACTTATTCATCGTAACGCTCCAAAATCTTCAGCCGACTTGGCTTATATATTGTCACATGTCATAACTTACCATATATATTGTCACATGTCATAACTTACCATATATATTGTCACATGTCATAACTTACCATATATATTGTCACATGTCATAACTTACCATATATATTGTCACAGGTCATAACTTACCATATATATTGTCACATGTCATAACTTACCATATATATTGTCACATGTCGTAACTTACCATATATATTGTCACATGTCGTAACTTACCATATATATTGTCACATGTCATAACTTACCATATATATTGTCACATGTCGTAACTTACCATATATATTGTCACATGTCGTAACTTACCATATATATTGTCACATGTCGTAACTTACCATATATATTGTCACATGTCGTAACTTACCATATATATTGTCACATGTCGTAACTTACCATATATATTGTCACATGTCGTAACTTACCATATATATTGTCACGTCGTAACTTACCATATATATTGTCACATGTCGTAACTTACCATATATATTGTCACATGTCGTAACTTACCATATATATTGTCACATGTCGTAACTTACCATATATATTGTCACATGTCGTAACTTACCATATATATTGTCACATGTCATAACTTACCATATATATTGTCACATGTCATAACTTACCATATATATTGTCACATGTCGTAACTTACCATATATATTGTCACATGTCATAACTTACCATATATATTGTCACATGTCATAACTTACCATATATATTGTCACATGTCATAACTTACCATATATACATGTCATAACTTACCATATATATTGTCACATGTCATAACTTACCATATATATTGTCACATGTCGTAACTTACCATATATATTGTCACATGTCGTAACTTACCATATATATTGTCACATGTCGTAACTTACCATATATATTGTCACGTCGTAACTTACCATATATATTGTCACATGTCGTAACTTACCATATATATTGTCACATGTCGTAACTTACCATATATATTGTCACATGTCGTAACTTACCATATATATTGTCACATGTCGTAACTTACCATATATATTGTCACATGTCGTAACTTACCATATATATTGTCACATGTCGTAACTTACCATATATATTGTCACATGTCATAACTTACCATATATATTGTCACATGTCATAACTTACCATATATATTGTCACATGTCATAACTTACCATATATATTGTCACATGTCATAACTTACCATATATATTGTCACATGTCATAACTTACCATATATATTGTCACATGTCATAACTTACCATATATATTGTCACATGTCGTAACTTACCATATATATTGTCACATGTCATAACTTACCATATATATTGTCACATGTCGTAACTTACCATATATATTGTCACATGTCGTAACTTACCATATATATTGTCACATAAGTAACACCATATATATTGTCACATGTCGTAACTTACCATATATATTGTCACATGTCATAGCTTTACCATATATATTGTCACATGTCATAACTTACCATATATATTGTCACATGTCATAACTTACCATATATATTGTCACATGTCATAACTTACCATATATATTGTCACATGTCATATAACTTACCATATATATTGTCACATGTCATAACTTACCATATATATTGTCACATGTCATAACTTATATATTGTCACATGTCATAACACCATATATATTGTCACACATGTATAACACCATATATATTGTCACATGTAAGTAACTTACCATATATATTGTCACATGTAAAGCGACTTACCATATATATTGTCACACAATAATAAGTAACTTACCATATATATTGTCACATGTCGTAACTTACCATATATATTGTCACGTAAGTAACTTACCATATATATTGTCACATATTAAGTAACTTACCATATATATTGTATCATGTCATAACTTACCATATATATTGTCACATGTCATAACTTACCATATATATTGTCACATGTCATAACTTACCATATATATTGTCACATGTCATAACTTACCATATATATTGTCACATGTCATAACTTACCATATATATTGTCACATGTCATAACTTACCATATATATTGTCACATGTCATAACTTACCATATATATTGTCACATGTCATAACTTACCATATATATTGTCACATGTCATAACTTACCATATATATTGTCACATGTCGTAACTTACCATATATATTGTCACATGTCATAACTTACCATATATATTGTCACATGTCATAACTTACCATATATATTGTCACATGTCGTAACTTACCATATATATTGTCACATGTCATAACTTACCATATATATTGTCACATGTCGTAACTTACCATATATATTGTCACATGTCGTAACTTACCATATATATTGTCACATGTCGTAACTTACCATATATATTGTCACATGTCGTAACTTACCATATATATTGTCACATGTCGTAACTTACCATATATATTGTCACATGTCGTAACTTACCATATATATTGTCACATGTCATAACTTACCATATATATTGTCACATGTCGTAACTTACCATATATATTGTCACATGTCGTAACTTACCATATATATTGTCACATGTCGTAACTTACCATATATATTGTCACATGTCATAACTTACCATATATATTGTCACATGTCATAACTTACCATATATATTGTCACATGTCGTAACTTACCATATATATTGTCACATGTCATAACTTACCATATATATTGTCACATGTCATAACTTACCATATATATTGTCACATGTCATAACTTACCATATATATTGTCACATGTCATAACTTACCATATATATTGTCACATGTCATAACTTACCATATATATTGTCACATGTCGTAACTTACCATATATATTGTCACATGTCGTAACTTACCATATATATTGTCACATGTCATAACTTACCATATATATTGTCACATGTCGTAACTTACCATATATATTGTCACATGTCGTAACTTACCATATATATTGTCACATGTCGTAACTTACCATATATATTGTCACATGTCGTAACTTACCATATATATTGTCACATGTCGTAACAATGTGCATAGTCTAATTGGTAATAGAGAACATAACATGCCATCTATTATTATGCAAATTAGATAGACGATAATTTGTTTTTTTCAGTATCATCTGATGCGGACATATATGTCCATGGTGGCCTATGGCGGATGTCTCTTTGTTCAATATATTCTTGAATTTATTGGACAACATGAGGCAGCACCTAAAAGGTGCAACAACCCCTCAGCCAGACAGTTTTAGTCAGTGTATATTGGTACACAATGAATGGAAAATGCATATGTAAAAGCCTGAAAGATTTGGTTGAATGCAGAAGATGCTTTAGCAGTGGCTTGTAAAAGATTAAAATATGATAAATTGAGTGTGGGATGTTGGATGCATTGGAGAACTATAATAAATAATTTGACATATCACGTGCGAAAAATATGGCGGAAAAACAAAAATATTCTGAACAAAAACAAAAGGCTTCAAGCCATTCTTGCTTTTGAACTCTAATAATAATCTGAATAATAATAAAAAGTCTCCGATTTTCAGTGGGAGCCAAGTAATACAGAGTTTTCGATAGGAATACGGAGCTGCTCATCTAAAACCCCTCGACTCTGGGTGCCAGCCATTCACAATCTATTAAATTTGAACCATACTACTTTGAGAACATCAAGCAGTCAAGTGACAAATATACAGATTATCAAAAAACTTGCAATCAGAAATGGCCGCAAAGTTTTCTGTTCAATCAGAGATACCGGCAGTCATTACTTGTCTCTTGATGTATCTATGACGTATACCAAGCATCATACTGAACACTTGAACAGTATCAAAGGATATATAGATCATCAATGATTTTACATGAATTGAAAACGGCTGCCAAGGTTTCCATCCAATCAGAGAAAACGGTTTAGTCATTCATTTTTAGTCTCTTGATGTATTGATGATGTATACAAAGTCTTGCATCAAACACCTGAACAGTACCAGAGGTATAGATTTTGCATAAATTAAAGATGGCAATCAAGTTTTCCACCTAATCAGAGAAATTGGTTGTCATTAATTGTAAGTTCCTTGATGTATCGATGATTTATAGTTTCATATGAAGCACTAAAATGCTATCAGATATACATCATTAAAAAATTTGCATAAATTAAAGATGGCCGCCAAGATTTTCGCCCAATCAGAGAAACCAGTTCTGTCATTCATCGTAAGTCTCTTGATGCATCGATGATGTTTACCAAATTTTACATCGAGCACTTGAACGGTATCAGAGATAGAGATCATTAATGATTTTGCACACATTAAAAATGGCCCGCCATCCTTCCCGCCTCTCAGAAGAACTGATGTGGTTATTCATTGCAAGTCTATTGATACATCGATGCTGTATACCAAGTTTCGTATAGAACACTTCAATGGTATCAGAGAAATACATCATTAAAGATTCTGCATAAATTAAAGATGGCCACCATGGCTTTCACCCAATCAGGGGAACTTGTTTGGTCATTCCTTTAAAGTTTCTTGATGTATCGATAATCTATACCAAGTTTCACACTGAACAGCGAAATGGTTTCTGAGATACACAAGATTCATGGTTTCGCATAAATTAAAGATGACTGCCAAAGTTTCCACCCAATCGGGTCCAGATTCAATAGGGTTCTGGGTCGTTCTAAAGATAACTTGGTATTGTAACAAGAAAGCTGTGACAGTTTCGCATAAATTAAAGATGGCCGCCCAAGTTTCTAACCAATCGGGTCCAGATTCAATAGGCTTGTGGTTGACCACCCAACAATCCTGCATACCAAATTTGAAGTCTCGGAAAGCAACGGTTTGGCTTCTAGACCGGTCACAAGAATTGTTGATGAAGTTTCCGTGACGTTGCCATGGAAACCACAAAATTCATCACAAATTACCCAAATTCAATAGGCTTGTGGCTGACCACCCAACAATCCTGTATACCAAATTTGAAGTCTCTTGAAGCAATGGTTTGGCTTCTAGGCCGGTCACAAGAATTGTTGACAACCGGACGACCGTACGACCTGACGTACATGCCGACGACAAGACCCCGCAGCCTAATAGGCTGACGGGTAAAAACGACCTTCTTCACCTCGATTTTAGAGAGGTGGTTGGATCTAACCTGGTTATTTCTATCATTGTTAAAATACCCCATTCACACTCTGATTTCCGGTCCTGTTTTCCTACAAGTTTATCATATGGCCGACTCCGTGATTGTTCATTTGTAGATCTTGACTGACTCACCTTGGAATATTAAGTATCACAATACCCTGTAGACTAGGTAGGGGGATTCGCTGACCGTCACACTCCAACTGGACACGCTGGTCCAGGTTTTTGAAGGTCCGCTGTAACAACTCTTTCCCTCCTAACACCCCGTACCACATAAAATTTTTTGTTCGACTTCTGAAGTGGAAAAATATGAATAGAGCTGTTACTGGAAAAGGGAAAGAATCTTACGGTGAGATCGAGACTGAAATTTCAACCAATATAATCTGTTGTCCTGCAAACATCCACAAAATAATTTATTTTTTTTAGAATTTTATTTATTTCATGTCCCTGTAAAATGATATCTGATTGGTATACCTCATGATGGAATCTTGCATTTCAATTGAACGAGTACAGCATAGCTAGGAGGATAATTTATAATCCCTCAAGCAAGACAATAATTTATAATCCCTAAGGACAGGCAATAATTTATAATCCCTCCGGAGAGACAATAATTTACAATCCTCCAGGACAGGCAATAATTTATAATCAACAATTTATTATCTCTGAGAACAGGCAATAATTTGTAAGTATAAATTCATGAACAAATTTGAATACTAACCTGCATTTCTCTGGATGCTCTTCTCTCTTGTTATTAAAATCCAGAGTTATTTTGGCATCTAGCCCAATACCAAAATAATTGTTCATCACACATTTTTCTTTGTATTCGGAACTGTACAGAGTACAAAACAAAGAACAAATTAAACACACGAAATGACAAAAATCAGGAAAATCGACACAAAGTTAACACCAAGTCTAACATAACTTATAACAGTACTAATTTCATGTTTACTTGTAGTTTTTGAGGATTTTGATTATACATTGTAGTTTCAGTATTTCAGCATCAATAATACAATACATTTCTAGCTTCTCAGATAATGCAAAATTTATTTCTCGGGTACCAACACAAAATTTTGTAAGCACCATATCAGATGGGATAATCTAATAAATTTTGTTTTTAGTTTCTACACATCAAGCAGCTAGAAAAACATGTAAAATGTATTTTAAACTGCATCTGTTTACCAGAAAAAACATGGCCTTAATTGATCAGCGAAAATTTAAAAAATCTGTCATTCAAAGAATTAAGTGGCAGTGAAGCTATGTATTAAGTTCATGAAGGTTTACTCACAGTGGAATATCTTGTTGTATGAGTGGAGAAGCTGCTGCACATAGAGCGTCAGCATTGGCCAATAGCACCTTACTGATAAAACTACCCCCAGCCAGCCGACCAGCTATACTGCTGCTCAAGCCTGAAATCGAACAGAGTTACAATTTGACTAATGATGTATTAGTTGCTATGACAATGGCAGCGATTCTGTTATATATGTTTGCGAGCATGCTAACATGATACCCCTGGAATCAGTAATTGAACGGAAACCAAATTTAGATTTTGCAAAAAAGTGACATTCCAATTCCAAGTGACATCTCATGGCATGGAATGTGCAAACCAAATTTGAGAAGAATCCGATGAGCAGTTCTCAAGTTATTGCCTGGAAACAAATTTTAGACTTGCAACCAGGTGGCCTGAAAGGCTATATCACACCAAAAGATATTCGAGAGAGCAGAGTATCACAGGAAGTGAATAATTCAATCATTCCTGACTGTGAATACCTCAATCACAAAAAGTGAATAATTCAATCACAGAAAGTGAATAATTCAATCACAGGAAGTGAATAATTCAATCACAGGAAGTGTAATTCAATCACAGGAATTGAATAATTCAATCACAGGAATTGAATAATTCAATCACAGGAAGTGTAATTCAATCACAGGAAGTGAATAATTCAATCACAAGAAGTGAATAATTCAATCACAAGAAGTGAATAATATGGTGGGAAGTGAAATTTCCCACCATAAATTCACTGGGTGATTAATTTCATCAGAGCAGGAAACTGACAAAATGATTAAAATTAGAAATCATGCAGATAATTTATTTCTTCATTAATTCAATGATTTTGGAGATGGTTAGTAAATTTATTAGAACGACTGATTGAATTTTGTCCACAAAATTGAGGGAAATTGAATTTGAATAAGGTGATTGAATTATTCGGAGGATTTACTGTAACCAAGTATTTGTGACTTACTGGGGAAGGCTGTGAGACCGGAGGCCCCAAGGCCCAGAAAGGGGAGTGGAATGTGAAGTTCTGGGGGAGCTGCAGGGGCCCCCGAGGGACTTTTGTCGCGGACTTTCGAGCTCAGATTAGAACCCACACTTGCCGACTTGTTGAACGTGCTCATGCTGCTGATTCTTCTTGATGTGGGACCACTAGATTTCAAATCCTCTGAAAGAAGAACAAATTATACCAACTATAGTTTAAATGTTAAAGGTGAAATGCAAGGTATTTTTATATTTTATGGAATCAGATTTTACAATTGAGAAACAATTAACTTTTTGCATACACAATATATTTCCCGCGTTGGATTATTGTAAGTTTGTTTAAATAATAGAAAAATAAGCAGCCCAACATGTGCATGAGAAGAGGGTTACGCGATTACTTCGTCTTGATTACGCAGTGGTATGCTGCAATCGGTGATGTCATCTAGGCTGACTACCTTGTTACTATTCCAAAGGAGGCGGAACCGGGGTGCCAGGAGGGCTGACCCACTCAATATTCAGAGAGACGGATGAAGGACCACTTACGCAGACACCACATACATATGGGTTTCAGATACCTAGCCTGGATGATGTCATAATTCAATAAAAGCAGCACCAAAATCAAGGGGCACAAGCGATTTGTGTTTTCGGGATAGGCCAATCATTCGCTAATTTTCCACTCTCCTTCAAACTGACTCTTTGAGGCGTGACTGTTTGGAAACCAAACCAAATCAATTGATCTTTTAACATCCATTTAATCAAAATATGGCCAATTTTTTTTGACAATTTTGACTTTTGCATTTCAACTTTGTCTAATCATTCTGAGAAAGGAATTGCATTTTCTCACCCCTACACAACGGCCTGATCACATTTATTATAATAACTTGTTCATGAGCTATGGCACCATCACCGTACCTGAATTATGACAATGACACCAAAAGTATAATTTATGTCTACCAGCATCTTGAGTTCACTATGAGATCTAAGGCAGAATAAAATAGATCTCCAGCTTCACAGGCCTTTTGAAGAAAAAAAAAAGACATTTTTTTTTCCATCTTTTTATTTTTTTTCTCTTTCACACAGATCTCTGTGTTCCTGGTGTAACTTCTTTGTTAAAGTCAGCCTTCAACAATATGTGCATGTCTTTCAAATAAAACAAGACATTGAGTCAATGCCTAAGAACATTAATTTTGCGAATCGTTGAGGCAGAAATGTCCAAAAATAAACAAACGAACAAACAAAAAATGTATTAAAAAACCCATTAATAATCAATGTTTTGTTCTTTTTTTTTTTTTTTTGCAGTGGGCATTAAAAGGGTTTGATGTGGTGCTAAAATACTGATGCAGCGGTGCCTGTGAACTTAAATTTATTTTAATCAGCCCAATATAACACTCCCAGACAAGCCAGTCAAAGCATAATGGTACAAATTGCCTTTCATTTCTAGGGATCCTCAGATGTGACTGTAGCCATGTCAAGTTTGGCGACAATCCATTCAGTGGTTTTGTTCCTTACCCTGTCGTTGCTGTGTTATTATAAGCGGGACCTTGGTGTTCAAGTCGCAGAATGACGGGGCTGAGCGTGACGTATGACTGGAGGCTTGTAGACCTGTGTAGCGGTTATCGTCCGGATCCTCCATGCTCTGTAGTCGTTCCTCTAGTTCTCGTTGTTGTTCATCTGTCTGCGCATTTTGTTCATCCACAGCTGTTGCGGAGGACAAGGATAAAGAAGATCGGCAAAGTTTGAAATTTAGTGATTGTCATCAACTGGGTAATAAAGAATAATGGACTTCCATTACACATGGCAAAGTACACAAAGAGTGCAATTCCTCCAACCTTCTATGTGCAATACACTTCACACGTCTATCCTCTTGCACTGATATTATTAGGTAGGGCGTATTATTAGGTGTAAGCATATATAAGGGTATGGGGTCGGGTGAGGCTTAGTTTAGGAGATAGAGGTTGAGGTTTTAAGTTAAATATAAAGGAAAATGGTATTTATGAGAAGTATCTATTATAAAATATGAATTAGCAAACCAAATAATATTAAAAACATGAAGCTGCGCTATCGAAACCCCTCGGCTCTGAACCCCAGCTATTATAATGTAAGGGTGTCTCTACCAATTGATTGGCTTGTGGGAAGAAATATTTACTCCTGGTATTGTAAGTGTACTTTCTTTGAAAAAAAAAAAAAGTTTTCCTCCCCTTAAATTAATTTGTTTCTGGAATAAATACATACACTATAGATATACGTTTGTCATATCTTGGTTTCACATTGTGTAAGAGAATAAATCAATAAATCAGTCATCCAATCAATAAATAAATGTGATAGTATACAAACATGATATAGAAATTATATGCAAACTTAATAGGAATTAGTGGATTTTATTAGACAAGGGGCATAACTCTGCAAAATACTTTCTGACACGACTCATTTTCGATAGGCATCTAGTTCAGGTCAAGAGAAACAACTGTATCACGTTAGGATGTTGTATATGGAACGGTTCTGAAATTATCACAATAACAAATCATAAATGGATTTTTATTTGTAAAAAGGGGCATAACTCTGCAAAATATTGTCCGAGATGACTCATTTTCGATAGGCTTCTGATTTACGTGAAGATAAATAGATGTAACAAGTTTGGTTGCCATGCATGAAACGGTTCTGTAGATATCGCGGTAACGGACGGATGGACGTACGGACGTACGGACAGCCGTACATGACGACGACAATACCCCTAGGCCAAAGTTGGCCGAGGGGTAAAAACACATTGTAAATGAAAATCTTGATAATTTTGATAGCATATTTAAGTACATTTCAAAAGTGTGCTGCAGTTATCTACCTTTTTCTGTGTGTTCAATTATCTGGCGCACAGCTTTCTTCAGACTGTTTGCCCGACACATTAAGGCATTTCTCGATTTGAAGGTTCCCTGTGAAATAAATACACAGCATGATGTGATAATCACGGAAGTACAATAACATACAAGATGACGAAGGTCACCTCCAATTTAGAGAGGTAATTGTATCTAACCTGGTAAACATTCAGTAATTCCTGAATCATTGGCGAGTTTATAAAACGCTAGACAAACCAACATACAGATGGATGGACAGTCTTCTGTTATCCTGTTTATAGTGTTGATATATTTGAGAAAGAAAATGTAGAGGTCTAATGCAATGTTTATGCATCCGACTGTAAACACAGGAGGGACTCACCAATCTGGTTTTGCGGGTGGGGCCAGTCATCTCCCCTGGGACTGTATCTCTCTCCGGTGATCCTACAATCACCTCCACCTCGGCCACTTCTTCCTGTCACCATGACAACACACAATAATGTGAACCAAGGCTGCTTACAAATATCGTTATCATAGCATCATATAAATGTTGTTAAACAGCAAGCAGCAGGTGATCAAATATATTAGAACAGAAAGTTTACAGTAGGACTAAAAATCATGCAGGATAATCCAATATGCCTTGGTTATTTTAATTATATTTGGAGGTAAATATCAAAAGGTATTAAAACGACTGATTGAATTTTTGTCCACAAAATTGGAGATGATTGAATCAATAGAGGATCTGTGATAACCACGGATACCCACAAAGAAGGTCATCATAACAAACACATGTGGATACCATAGCAACATACGAATATGGTAATCATAATGTTCCTTTCCATCCTCAGCTGCGGAAATCTTCACCGAAAAATACATGTATGTGACATGGCACTTCTACTGTAAAAATGCGGTGCATTACATTAATCTCTCTAATAATTCAATCCCCCTATCAAAATTCAATCATCCCAATTTTGGGGTCAAAATTCAATCAGTCGTTCTAACATGTCTAATACATTTGATATTTGTCGCTAAAATTATTGATTTATCCAAGAAATAATGGATGATCTGCCTGATTTTGGACCATTTTGTCAACTTCCTTATTCTAATAAATTTGATCACCCCAAGATTTTATGACAGAAAATTTCACTTCCTGTGATTAAAATATCAGAGGCATTACGTAGTTTCAGGAGTGATATTTTAATGTTTTACTCCATGTTATAAAAGATGAACTTCTTAGAGACACCAACCTGAGTTGAGGCTTTGGCTTCTTCTTCCAAAGTTGACAGTAAATTTTTCAGTTTCTCGTTTAACACAGCACACTGTGAAAAAAAAAAAAAAAGTCATATTTTAAGCTGATTAGTCATGTGTTACATTTCTATTTTGAGAAAAGATTTTCAAACTATTTAGTGATCTTCAGTCATTCAGAAGCAGAGGCATTCAGTATGATATACACCAAATTTGATACATGAACGCACAATCAATGTCTCACAGAGACGGTTAAGGCCCCTCTCATGCAGCGGCCATCTAAATTTAAATGTTTCCGTTATGACAAAGTGACCCCATTCGGAAAATCTCACTCACGTTTATACGATGGGGTTACTTTGCCAATGGAGCTGACAGGGTCTTTCAAATGGGTCATTTTGCATACGGATATAACAGGGGTGATCCAAATGTGTCACATTGCCTACGGAGCTAACTGGGGTCTTCCAAATTGGGACACTTGCCTATGGAGAGATAATTGGGTTCTTCTGAGTGGGGTCACTTTGCCCCATTTCACATTTCAATGGCCGTTGTGTTAAATGGGTCCCTTCTTGAATTCCTGGAAAATGGGCATGGTCACAATATAAGACTAATCTGGAAGTGACTAGAAGAATTGCTTTATTATAAGTGAATGGTGATGGCTCACCTTTTGAGCAATGGACTCTTCCGACTCCTCCCCCTCCTTCTCGTCGTCTTCTCCGACTTTGGCGACAAAATCTTTCACAGTCTCACATAACACTCTACATGGGAGAGTAAATAGATATAGGTCTAGGTCAGATGACTAGAGCGGTTGGAATTCTCTGGCAGTCCAATTTAAAACTTGCTCAGTCATTTACAATGTATTGTTTATACTAATCTGAGATCCATGTGAGGATGTTAATAGAACTTTCATAACCAATATTTTGTCAAAATTATCAGTAACTTAAAAACTTATTTAAGCAATGTTTTGACAAAGTACATGTATCAATATTTGAAAGAAATTTGTAAACAATATTTGGACAAATAGCATTATATTGAAGGAGCTGTTGACAAACTATCAGAAAATAACATGCACTTTTAAACAACTTAAATGTGGTGATAGGTTTAATACACACATTGATGCTAATCTGATAAAAACCTGATCTAAAAAAATGTTCCCCATCTTACAAGTCACGGATCTGAGACCAAGGCCTGGGTTTCCATGCTCAAAAACAGCTCTCACAAGCTAAGATCATGCTTCAGGTCCATCTCAGTTTGCAGCAAGGGGGAGACAGGTGCACATTATATGTAAATCTTATCTTCTGATATATTTTAGCTTGTTCCATCAGATCAATATTTAATTCTCTAGAAACCATGATGATAATAACATTAAAGAGGTAGTAGCGTCATTTAAAAAATATTCAGCAAATAACATATTTCGATAAAAGTTATTTAGTAGTTGAGATCAACTATGGTGAACGTTTTCCTGTGACCTCATTTTTCAATACCACGGTCATTGAAACCACACTTCTGACATTCTCTGAAAAACGTGACAGCACCTGCACTTGGCCCCAGTGCCTGAGATGACGTCACAAAACGCGCACTGGCATTCCGATCGTGATGCTTTGCAACGTCATACTCGATCTTAGAACTTTTATTGCACTGTGACGGCTTCTAACGTGACGTCATGGACAGCTGGTCACGTTATCGGACGTCATCTCAGTCATTTCCCATTTTCATGTTGTTCTCTAGACTGAATTGAAAAATCTGACAATATTGGTCCCTTTGTGAAATACAAGACTTCACGACTTCAAAATCTTTTGGCAATTGTTGCAGTTGATCATGTTGTTCAGTTTACCCGAACAATTAAAATCACGCTACTACCTCTTTAATATAATTTAGTTGTATCGATGAATTCCAGGACATATCTCGACGTCAACCTGTATTTCCCACACAATTGTGGCCGGACCTTGACGTTATCAAACATACATCCCTAAATCGTGGAGAAGATCTCGGTGATTGGTCAGTACTTACAACACAGAAAGGAGAGTCTTGATCCCAGATCTGCATGAGTGACAAGTAAAAATGGGTAGGGTTTTTTGTAGATCTGGTTTTAATCAGATTGACTTTGCTGCATGTCAATTGACCAAAAAAGCAACGAAATATTTTTTCTCCACAAAAGAATGTATTAGCAGAAATGGAGCACTGACTTACTTGGCCGAGGAAATCACAACAGCATGATCGTCAGAATGTAAAATCTTGGAGAGATGTGCTGCAACCGAGTCTTCATATACCGATATTGGATCAAACTGGAATTAAATCAAGATCATCTGCCTGACAATCACGCAAACACAATTGATGGAATGCAAAATAGCCGACAGAATTTTGTGTTCATATTAAATAAAATTAAGTTGTTAAAATACTCAGTGGGAATTACTTCTGCTATTCAAACCAGTACCAAGGGAGATTGCACTCAAACTGGGCTTGAAAGCTATTCTAGAGTTATCTGCCCTTAGACCTCAGAGTTGCCTCTGGTGTTTTTCTTTTTGCTTGAAGTTTAAATGATGGTCACACAACAACCTTACTGCAACTGTCATGTAGGCAAAGTTTGTTTCAAACAGAATAGTGTTTCTCACAGCACTGACTGTAATTTGGGACAGGTAATATGGGCAAGTGAAAGTACAACCACAAATACATCAAAGTACAACCACAAAACAACAATGAAATGTGCATTTGGCAGCTGTGGGCAATGATGGCAAACTTGGCATACACCTTGGACTGTGGACTGTTGTGTTCGATCAATCTTATTTTCCCCCTTGGGCGAACTTGTTCTTTTGTTTTAAATTAACATGTAGAATGCAAAGTTCAATAAGTTTTTTTTTTTTTCGTTTTATGAAGTACAAGTGCTCAAATAACTAAAGACTTGATTGTAAAATCGTAAAATGTTGTTTGTGAACAAGTGAATTTGTACATGAGAAATTGAAGAAATGGTGTTTACATGATTCCCTGGGTCTAGTTGTACAGATTATTAACTACACAAATGTTGTCATGCTGATGATGTGAAGTTTGGCCTGTTGATGGGGAGGGGAAGGAAAGTCATGTGGTGCTTTTCTTTCTGTCATGCATCATTAGTAAATGTGAGAATTAATGTGTTCTATATGTGTTTGTTATTTTTCATATTATCAATGTTGTATTATCATCTCTGATATTGGGCCCTCAGGGCTTGCTGAAATTTGATGTCAAATAAACATAAACTAAGATACAAAAAGTTTCAACCGAACTCAATATCCTGTTATTTATGGGGATTGTTTTATCCCAAACACCATCCTCTAAAACTACAAAATGGCTGACTTTTGTAAAAAATCCTCAAGTTTGGACATGTATGAATCCTTGGATGTTAGACATTTGGATACAGAGACGATTTAAACGACACATGTACACAACACAGTGTAAGCAGAAAGCGGTCACTCTTACCCCTACCTGCTGCGAAAGTTTCCTGGGCGGGGGCATCGTCCCCTCATACGTCCATATACTCCATCTGCAATTACAATAACAACAACACATAAACACAGTCAATCTTCACTCACAATGGGCATATTCACAATGAGAAATCCACACATTTTTTACAGGTACTGAAGTATCCACTCGCAGAAAAATACATTTCAGAATGATGCTTTGAAATTTCTGTAAAATATTTATGGCTGTTTTGGTCATTTCAGATACAGAGGAAATATCATTATTATTATTATTTATTTTTCTCAAACTGAAAAATCAAGTAGTCACATGGCTAAAAATTAACAAAAACTTTTAAATACATCTATTTCTCCTTCACTTTCAATGAAGATTTTGGTGTCTTTGAAGGGACTCTAAAATGATCGTGACAGGCTGCAGCTGTCAACATGTGATGTGTCAGTGAGTCTGTTGTGGAACTGTACCATTACTCTCTTTAGCATGGCCCATATTCTTTTGAGCAAGGTATGAACTTTGTAAGATAATTCACTGGTACATGATCTGAAGGTTAACCGTTGCTAGTTCCCTTTCTTACATTTCTTGACAGATACATGTAACAACATCTCTGTCGATATGATGGTGATGTTCGTTATGAGAATCAATCCCCATTACCAAGCACTATAATGCCATGCAAAGTTTTTGTAAAGTGCCCACATACCTATCTAGCATTTTAATTTGTGAGTGTTCTAGCTTTTCCAAAATGACTGGCAGTTGAGTATCATCATCAATGGCCCCTCCCCAACCGAGGACGCGGGCCAAGTCATTACCCGTACCAAAAGGCAGCACACCAACCTGACACTGCAAGGCAAGGGATAGAAGATAAACAAGCATTCTGAAAAACTTCAGTTATCAATACGATCAAGCCTGAAAATAAGGCACAGGACATTAACCTATCACCCCCATCATAGGATATGGTACATACCAGGATGCCCAAAACCTGTATATAAAGAGGGGGTATTTCATTCTGTATTACAGGAGGTTGAAAGAAATGTCAGGTGCTTATTTTCAGGCTTGTTGCCTAGGCAATTACTCCAGAATTGATTCTAGGTCTACAGGTGACCTAATGTGGTATTGGAACCTCTTGGCAAAGGTCCAATAATTTTCATTGATAGATCTCTTATTTATTTTGCATATTTATTCAAATGTGGCAAATATACGTAAACACAGGGGAACCCAGAACCCTCTAATAGTCGGGTTCCCAAAAAACAACTAAGGAACAATATATACTATTACAGCAACAACAACATGTACATATATTATTTTCAAATAATTTGAATGATTTATATAATTACCAGATATATTAAGATAAGAGCATGCATTAGTATAATTGACCCTGCTTATGAGGATGATAATATGCAATTATTCGGGGCATGTTTTTTTATGAGAATCCGGAAATTCGATTCCTGGAAGTCCCAGAAATTTAAATCACGTGTTCCCATAATTGAGCAAGATGTATATGAATAATAACTTGTGTAATTTTTTCAGACAGCCATAGATAAAAGAGGGATTACATGCAAAGTGATATATTGAGAGATTAGCAAAGTGATATTATCTGACCAGTTCACAACAACATACCTGTTTAGGTAGGTCTAATTTTTCTACAACATACCTGTTTATGTAGGTCTAATTTATCTATTTCTAACAGCACCCAGCCTATACTGCCATCTCCACCACACACAAGGATACGAAACGGATCAAACTTTTGGAACAACCTTAAACTGAAGAAGAAATGGCCATGTAGGCTATTATACAGAATGATGTTGTCATTGCCTAAAATGGGAAGACGCCATAATGTGTAGGGGTAAACTAAAAACTTGACAACTGAAAATGTACTGTTCACTTCTGAAAATGTTATCGTTGTGTTCAATACAAAGCAAAGATCATGAAACTTGATAAGATAATTTTCAGGAAATATTAAAAATAAATATATATAAATATTTTTATTCGTTATCATATTACTTCATTATTTTACGTACCCAGTAGTACTTTTCTCCCATCAACTTACCCTGCATGTGGTCCACCATTCATGAGATCAAAAACCTGAGCTGGATTTAATAACTGCTTAAAACGTCGTAAAAATTTTACACCCTACAAAATATCAACAGAAGATGGGGATGAACATATGAGCTTCACAAAATAATGTCCTTTCTGTATAATACATAGAACCAACCTAAGGGTTGGTACTCAAGTACTGAATATTAGTTATATTCATATTTTCTAATATTTTTCTGCTCCTCAAAATGAATTTTTATTGTTTGGTAAATCCTCTAATAATTCAATCACCCTATTAAAATTCGATCACCCCTAATTTTGTGGACAAAACTGAATCAGACATTCTAATTAATTTGATCACCCTCTAAAATCATTGAGGTAACAAAGATATCATGGGTTCTTGCATGTCAACTTCCTGTTCTAATAAATTTGATCACCCCCTCCTTTTAAGGTGGTAAATAATCCCAATTCCTGTGATTGAATTATCGAAGAATTTACCTTACATGTAATTGAAAATGTTTCACAATTAGAACAGTGTGTACCTTGACCTAAGACATGTTTTTGCCAATTTTGAGGTTTACAGGTCACCTAAGTAGGACAAATTTTCATCAAAAGTAGGTCAGCTCAGAACTTGCTGGTAACAGTCCCTTAATGCACGTTCATGCCAAAAATCAAGGTTCTGATGTCAACGGTTCTCCTTATTTTGTCGACAAAAGGATTCGGATGGACTGACTCATTACTGGACAATTTGCAAATGAGAGCCTACTTCGTAAGAATATATTACAGAATACAGTAGGGGGTGTAAAATAGCCCAAAAACATGATCAAGTTATAATGTAAGACGATAGAAATATGCTTGGTGGGTTCTCACATCGCAGCTGCTATGGCTACAGTTTAGCTTACCTGATTATCTCCGCTTTTTGTATTAACAAATACTAGTAATGGGCTGGTGCCTGGTGGTCGCGTCGCTTCCCAATAGCCATCCGAGTCTGTGCTGTTGATGGCTGTAGGTGGCAGCACTGATATCCGACACTGACCCAGTGGGCACTTAGCGGGAAACTGCTCCTTACAAGCAGTGTGGATCTGAAGTGAAGGAAAATTCCAGGTGAGAGGGGAAGATTGGGCTTCAGATTGCTAAATTTGAACAAAAAAAATCCTGTCGAAGATGGGGAAACATGTTTCATTTCAATTTAACTGGATTGGAACCTAGTCAATACTACATGACTTCAACGTAAAATGCCTCTTGAATTTTTATTAATATGGGAAAGTGGAGAAGGGGCGAGGGGGGATAATTAGCACAGAAAATCAATAGTGAAATTATTCTCAGGTGTTGCAGTGACAAATCAGAGCTGCCTTGCATTGACAGGTTACACATACTTAGCCCACTTCAACTAATATCGTCCAACGAGGTGGCGTTTTAACATCTGGTTCAGACATGTTTGTCTATACCCACTCTGTGATCTGATTGGATAAAATAGAGGAACTGGGTAGCTGAACCTACAGTTCATAGCCCCAGGCCTTCCTGAGTAGACCATTCTCACAGCAAAACTACAATCTGTGCATGCTTGCAGCTGAGAAAAACATTTTACAGAGCAGTGATCCAATTTTTCTGTTTTTGAAAGCACTGGCTTTACTCGATCTAAGAGCATTCTTGTACAACTATTAATGGAATTGTGTGAGAAGAGTTTGGTATTTCTAACAAGTATCTCAACAACAGCATTTCACAAAACCAAATGCAGGTCCATTTTTGTTTCCTTGTATTGCTAAAGCGGCACCACTTCACTTACCATAGCTCTGCACCAGAGACAGCGCCAGTCCTGTAATCGGAGCACACTGCCGCACGTTTTATCACAAACAACACATTTAGCACTAACAGGCAGATTTCCTTCTAACCACTGGTGAGGCATGGCGATCTAAATAAAGAAGAGAAACAAAAATGACAGTGAAACAAACAAGGGAATTCATTCAGAATCAATTAAACAGGAAGGGAGATAACTCTCTCTGTGTAATTCAAGATTTCAACCAGGTTCAATTGAGAACAATCAGTGAAAACAAGAGAGATAAGGCCATTGTCACTTGATTGGTTGTTTAGCAGGACCTTAATTTTTTATATACACATGCTAGATGCCATAATCATTTATTATTAAATTGCAAACTAATTGTATACGAATATGAAGAAAATGAGTAATCCCTCATCTACCCCTCATCTATCCCTCATCTATTTCACTGACTAATAGATAAACTGCATGGAGATATAAATTAGAAAAATTTTATGAACATCAATGTGACACATAGTCCTTGCGTAAGGTATTGAGGACTTCATTATTCTTACCCCATCCTCATTTTCTATAATATCTTTCCCTATGGAGGCCAACGTCGTCCATTTGCAATTATTCATAGCTCTCACGGCACATCGTTTGTGAGCTTTTAATTTACACACTGCAAGAGAAGGAGAGACGTTACAAGCTTCCAGCATTTGTGCAATAATTCAATCATTCCAGAAACATTTTGTCACCCAGGAATATTTGGTACGATGAGATCCACTGGTAGATTCATTGATGAAATGGAATAAGAAACAGATGCAAGAACCATTATTGCGAGACAGTGAGTATGATTTAACGTCACATTCAACAATCTTTCAGTCATATCATGATGTTTGGGTCCTATTACTTTTCGGACAGGGGACCCATAGGTACGGTCCCATTCCTTAAATTTTACACCCAGGATGCCATAGGTGCCCCAGTTAGTTGTCTCTCATGACAAGCTGACCGAGGAGCTGAGGCCCTTAAATTCTGATCATGACCTTGTGTGAACACACTCTCAGGGACCCCGATGGGACCGCAAGAACATTAAATGGGAACCAGAAATTTTTTATACATTGTAATCGGGGAAGAAACAAGTTAGCTATCAGCGAAAATTTTATTGGAAAAAGAAACTTAGAATGACAATACATGTATGTTCAATATTTCACCAGAAATATTCACTTTTATGCCACAAAATTGAAATAATTCTAAATTATTTTATTCGGATTATATTTACAGGGGGGCCCGGGTTACAAAATATGGTCATGTAATCCTGAATACTTGTGCTTTCAAAATAAGTATTACTGTCATCAGTAAGTAGTATACCTATTTATGTGGAGATGAAGAAAGGAATACAGGCAGGGTACATACACTTGCAGCAGGAAAAAAATCCAGGAGTTTTCCAGGACTTTCCAGGTCAATAAGTTTAATTTTCCATGAGTCTTCAGTACAATAACTCACAACAAAGATGAGCAAATTAACGAAGTTCAGGAACAAATTTTGGCCCAGTAACGCTGGTTCTCCCAGAAGACGAAAGTGTAGTTCTTCCAGGAGTTTCCAGCTTCATATTTAAGCATTTTCCAGGACTTTCCATGTTAGCAATTAAATTCCAGGAGTTGAAGGACTTTTCAGGAGGCGTATAAACCCTGTACGGGTGACTGCGGAAACCGACTTGAATACAGAGGGGCTCAGAACTTGTGACAATCAATAGATCTATACTTAGCTACTATCCATAAAGGTCATGTAAGCCAACATCATGACAATCAGTATGTGGAATCATCAAAGTACTAAACAACTCTGACATTATACATGTAATAGGTTTATAGTTCTAAAGCTTTTCATAAATATTGTGGTTTTTCCAAGCTTACTAATTTATACATTTAAGTGACAGAATAAGTGTCAATCAGCCAGCATAATAAACTGATCAGACATGAGTAGGAATATGGAAGTATTAATTAGTCAACTATTATGATTATGAAAGACATTACTGGTTCGGCTGTACGGCTCAATAATGTGAAATGGATTCTCCCTGGAGAATAGGATTATGGAAATAATTAATGGATCCTAGTGTGGCTCGTTAATCGTTCACCATCATTACTTATTATTAATTAATATTTGAGAGTTAATTGATGTGAATCGTATGAAATGACCTGTGACAAGGCGTCAGCAGTCCGGTCGCACATGGTTGAGAGAAGGCATACCATCCACCAGGGTATGAAATAGACAAACAAATTCTAGTTGCCCTTCGGCAAGCACGGGCACCCAACACATCCAAATGCATTGCAATTTGAACAGAATTTGGTTGCTCAAAGGAAATTTAGGTTGCCCTGGGCAACCGGGCAAAGGGCTATTTCGCACTCTGATCCACTGACTTTCATTGGAGAAGCCACGTCGGGTGACCCCTGAGAAGGACTCGAGACAGATGTTACAGTTGGGCCGCTGTCACTTAATTGTTTGTTTCTCGTGACTTTGCTTGTGAAAATAGACATGCTGAGTGCGATAATTAATTATTATTAATTATGAATGCAGCAAACCAAACGCATGTAAATTTGAAGAAAAGAGATATTTCACACCTAAAAATCTGAAAACCCGCATGAATTTTAATTATTTGCTCCTCAAATTAAGATATGAGAAACGAACAATCAACTAACAGTGGCCTTGGGGGGTCACACATGTAAGCTGGCATGTGTCAGGATATTTCAATATGAGACATTTCGGCATGCGACATTTTGGCACAAAGTGGTGGTATGACATTTTGGCAGGTGACATTTCAGTAACTGTATTTCACAGGCCAGAATATGATAAAAAAAATATTTTTACCTTTTTTTTTCCTAACATATAGACAGACTATAAAACCACAAAGATGTAAATTTTTGTTGAGGTTGTCCAAATTATATTCGTTAAAGATTTTACAAATGCCGAAATGTTGGGTGCCGAAATGTCGTACCCTTCACTTTGTGCCGTGGAATCGAGCTGGCATAGCAGTTACTTACCTTCACAGGAGAGTCCATGTGATGTGACCCCTGACAAGGCCTCGTGACAAACATTGCAGTAGGTGGGTCGTGCGTGCGAGCACGCATACCAGTTGTGCTGCCCTGACATCATCTCTTTATGGTCGCTACTCGACTGGAAAAGAGAAAACAAATACATGCAGATGTTAACAACCAATCAAATGAGCGGTTATAAAAAATTATATCAATGAATTGAAAACGGACTGTTTTTTTTTTGTCTGTCTGTTTTTCCATACATACACATCCATATTCTGATCTTACCCCATAGACTATAGTATTATCATTTAGATTAATTGAATGAGGACCAACTGTTTGTCTATCTGTCTGTCTGTCTGTCCATAATATGAACTTACCTCATAGTATTCTCTGTTGGAAGCAGACTTTAAGGCGGATATCCACTCCTCCATTTCACGACGACTCTCTGCACACAGCACCAGATTACGAAAAGGCGTTATAACCTGCAAATATACAAATGTGTCAAACGTTGATTAATGATTACAATTTTTAACCATATTTGGGGATTCGTATTCCCTTAATGACAAGTGGATAACAGGACTTCCCCGAGGCAGACAAACACGAGGATGTATCATCGTTCTTCGATGTAATTTTTCACAGTGAACATCTCTTGCAGACTGATTTCCTTATATACCCACACAGATAATGGTTGATTACTTGACGCTATCCAGTGTGGGCAGAGTGCAGATAGATTTACAGGACCTTTGAGGGCTTCATCTATTAAACACCAGCGCAGTACACTTGCACAATTCTGTCATAGGTGATAAAAATCGGAGCAGATCACAAAGAATTCGCATGATTTCGTTGCAAGCGAATGAGTAAGAAATACATCAAAATGATCTGAGTTATCGAGACCAATCAGGGACGAATATGAAGGCGTTCGGCAACTCCCGATTGAAGCATAAGGGATATTTTTTCTTCAACCAATGAACACTCAAGCTTTTGGTCACATGTTAAGGCCCAACAACTTGTAGGATACAACTAAGTCGTATCGTAAGAACACTCATATGATTTTAGTCACATGCTACAAGTCATATGAAATAGAAGTTACTGGTCCTATTTCATCCGATTGATTGCATGCTACAAAGTGGGGGATTCCCCTGCTGAGTTCCTACTACAAATTGCATCGTGAGAATGAGCCTTTTGCTACTTATAATATGTTGAACTACACTGTCACATGTTCAGTTGCATTTCGATTTGCTTAATTCTTTTGACGACGTCGCATATGTGTGACAAACTCTTGAATAATTGTCCAATTCAGTTGCTTCTGACTGAAACTGTGTGCGCTGGCCTTAGTGGATGAATTATTGTCACATACTTGGTGGTAAAGAGACAGTCCTTCAAGTGCATGTACCAGAAAACTGGAGAATTTACGTCATATTCCCTAATCTTAGAGTTACGAGGGAGGCACAGTGCAAGTGACATTTAACTACATATATTTTCATGTTGCGATGAAAAAAACTACTTTCATGTGCGAACAAACGAATAAAGTGGCATTCGATAAAAAAATGAGTTCCATTACCTCAGAAAAACTAAGTGCAAAGAATAGCGGCAAAGTGCAATCCTCAAGCTTTAAAGAAAAGTGCAATCTCTTTCACCCTACTCCTGACTACAGCAGCTAATTTACATTTAAATATTTTCTTCCTGGATGCTCATGTAAACCATACCAGAATGGATCTCAAGTAGGCACTCAGCTCTCGATAAACACTCCAAAGAAATTTCAAGAAACGACTTGGCAGGCAAAAGTGAAATTGATCTCCATCATCTTCGAACTGGACTGACATATATTGCATCGTTGAGACACCATTAGAATCTTCTCGAAAGTCAAATGTCCTTGAGTGTGACACAGAATCCAAACATGTTGATACTGATGTTGGCAATTCACCCATTTACAGACCAGCAGTTGACAATCTTAGTCTTTATTAATTCTACGGAAGCAAAGAAGCCCATTTCGTTCTCTCTCCCCACTGTTTTTGATTGTACAACTACAAGAGTCCTCTGATAATTCAATAATATCAAGTGAAGTGAAGAGAGTAGGCAGCAATATTTAACAATACAGAGAACAGTCAATGTTCTGCTCAATGCCATGAAATCCTGCATGGAACCAAGGTTAACGGAGAGTCCATTTCCCTACCGCTATGCGGATAGCCCATTAGCAAACCTTGTTTTGAAGTTTTTGATTGGAAGGTCTTGAATACATTTCTTAAAATAGCACAGTTTGCTTGATCTTGGTGAGAGAAAAATTCCTGAAAAAACTTTTCAATTTATTTATTCATTTCAGTTCATTTTTATTTTTTCATTTGCCTGGAGCTGTACATCAAACTTACAAATTATTTCAATTTTTGAAAGTTCAGCAACATATTTCTTTTGTTAACTTTTGATCCAGACCCGGAGCTTGTTTTTTTTTTTTCTTCTTCTTGTAGAAATAAAAGACTGTTGTTTTTTTCTTGCAGAAATAAAAGTTGGTTATTTTTAGACCATTTGTTGAGTGAATAGAATATTGCTTAAATGGACTAGCAACGCAGTTAGGAGAGAAGACTTTATCTTTATGTATGTATAAAAGTACATGAACCCATGGAAAATAGAACAATACCCTTTAGGCTTTTCAGAATTACCAAAGCCACTTTAACACCAGGCTTCATGAGCGAAAACACCAACACATTTAGTACCCCATCCCAATTCATAGCTCATTGTAAATTGCCGTTAATAATAAAGAGCTAGGTTAATGCTCCAACACCAATAACAAAATACATGTACATTCATGTTGATAGTGGCACTTCGTCAGCATTAAACTGTTCTCTCCACATAATCTCCAATACATCTGACATCTATTTACAGGGTCATTGACTCCTAGTCTATACAGCTATGGGATTACCCAACAGAAAATGATGAACGGTACCTCTCAGCACAATTGAGTCATAATAGAGTTGAACAAAATAACTGCAGCTGTTCCACTCTCACTATTGAAGATGGAAACATTTTGTCCTTTTGACTGCTGTATTCTAATCTAAAATTCCAGTTTTCAACATTAATTTTACATCTTTAACAGACAAGAACAGATGTGAAAGAAAATTTATCTTACTAATATTGGCTTTGCTGGAAGGAATAAATATATGAAAGTGATGAAATACATGAAAATTGAAGTGAGCACATTTCTGGTTAATTTCAATTTGGTTGATTTCATTGGGTAAAACATTGTTCACAAAATAGTGACTGGCTGATTATATCTTTGATTCGTACTGTAAACCTTATATGTAAACATAGATCCTGTTGTAAACTACCATTCCTGACGATGACATGAATAAATATAAGTTGAAATATCGATCTACATAATGCTTTTCGCTAATATTTTCGAAGTCACTTTCCTCCTGTATTATGCCAAGTTAATCAGTGGGATACCAACACGTTCGATAACTGTTAAATCAGTGAACACTAACACTTCTGATAACTGTTTTTCTATTTTAGAGCATGTGCGAAATATGATATTCCATATCGATGCTGAATACATGATCGTTATCAGACTCGGACGTCACAGGTCAAAGGTTACAGCTACAGTATGTTTTCATCACATCTGTTTTATTATGTTGAAAAATCCACTTTTATGTGATTTTTCAAAAAAAAAAATATTGACTTGTTGTTCACAAAGCTTCTCTGTAGGAAATCATGCAAAGTGTAGGGGTCATTTGGTAGGACCTCTAAGTTACATGTACCTATATCATAAGACTATGTTGTAATCTGATAATTTCTTCCTGAAATGTCTGTCCTTAGATGACAATAGCCACTTATCTTGTAAAACACATCATTTGACCTGGATATTATATCAGTAAATGTAGGCAGGCTGTATCAGGGCTCATCAGCTTTAGTTATTTACCAAGAACAATTACATCGTAATTATGCGAGCAGACAAGATTCCCAGCATCCATCACAACTTGCTGCTTTGCAAAACAGCTGCAGCTCATTGTTGTGAATGTCATAGATATAATATGCATGTGAGGTGATCAACTGTGTACCCATGTATTTAGCATATTTACATACATCTGCGGTGTAATGACGCTGTTTATTATTAAACACTCAACACTGTAAAAATCTCCTGAAGTCAAATTAAATACAGTATACACAAAGTACAATCATATACGACTACCGAATTGCATATTAATTGTTTTTCATGAAATGTCAACTTTCTGTGCTCCTGAAATAATCTTAATCTATGGCTATAAATTTATAGGTTTCTAACACGAGTTTCCTGATGTGTACAGCATTCGAGCATGTGCACTCAGAGATAAGGTGGTTGAAACTGACAATGGGAGTTCGAGATAACCTGACAGTACTGTTCAATTTCCCAAACCGTTGATAAAAACCAAAACGCAGCCAGAACAGGAACTCAATTTTATAGCGCATGTAAGGCCTGAATGTATATGAATCAGTTTACATGTATATTATACATGAATTGTATGTAAACATGTAAAATTGATAATACCATGACATGCCTGTGGCGGAGTGGAAAGTCAGCTATAAATTACCATGGCAACAGGAATACCTGCAGCGACAAGCACAGCCAGTGTCCCTGCCTTGTTGATCCAAGCGCGACCACGATGATAACATGGGTACAGTAGATGAGAGGGAGGAAATATGAAATGAACAACTCTCATCAGGCTTAAGCATCTCACAGGGCTCCAGGTGCTACTTTGTAGATCAGCCCACCTGCAGTGTTTATGAAAATATCTGTAATTAAGGCAGAATGTTGACCTCGCACCTGGCCAATGTATATTACTTCCATGGCACAGGTGCCCAATATCACACCCGAAAACAACAATATTATAGGTTTATGCGTCACAAGACAATGCAAACAATAGCCATGTCTGGCGACAACAATGAGTTAGATTCAGGGCTTTTCAGCTGCACAAAAGCTTGGACAATGCCTTCTTATACCAAGTACACTTCAGGTGTGAAGTGTAATAAATGATTAGCACCATCAACATTCTAACTGTCGGGATAACAGGCCTACAATTTTGTAAGCCCGCAAATCATGACGTGGCATCACAATAATGACGTCAACTGCACAACATCATCAGAGGAGAACGTGGGGCAGATTACCGACAATAACATGGGCTAAAATTCAGCTTGATGCCAGGGACTTGAGTAGTTGGTGGATCATGTAGCTGCAATACTATATATAAACCTTAGATAATCTTGTGAATTTTGCAGGGGAAAATAGTTAAATGCTAGGTGATTACATATACCTTAAATGATCTTGCAAGGGAAAATAGCGAAGTCCAATTGCAGGTAAATTTATCAGAAATTTTAGTTTTGTTTTATCAAATAAATTGGAGGGACACTTGAACTACATGTATGCAAGCTTACAGATTTGCAGGGGGCCAATCATGCAATTGATACTGTCAGTATCTGTAGACCAGACTGGAATCCATAGGGGAAATGACAATTTGGTAATTTTGACAAAAAATCATATTTCATCATATAATAGGTTCATATCTTCAAAGTATATTAGCAAGCCCACAAAACTGGACAGATACATGGACAGAGAAAGCGCTAATGCCTCTGGCCATCTTTGTATGTGGAGGCATTAAAGAAGAGTTCATCAATATCATAGGGATTGGACAATTCATGACAGGATATCACCTACAGCGTTACTCAGGATATTAGGCAATTAGCAATTCAGCCTTTTATCAGGTTATACATCTACCTATAACATATTTATGATACAACAGAGGGAACCAACAAGCGCAATCCAGTTACAATTGCAACAAGATTCCACACAGCTTTCTGAGATCAAAGAGATATTGTACTACATGTATACTACTGATTTACTTTGTGTTTATCAAACTCCTGCGGTGTGTCTGTACCAAGAGCCAGCCCAGATCTAGTCCGAGACCACTGACGTACGTAGGTCGACAGGACAAATTTCGGAGTTCCATGCATATGAAATGTTGAAAGGGGTAGTGGCATCATTTAATAAATATTCAGAAAATAACCTATTTTGATAAAAGTTATTCAGTAGTTGTGATATCACATGCATTTAAATCACACTTATAGCATTTTCTAAAAAACATGACAGCACCCACATTTGGCTCCAGAGCCCGAGATGTCACAAAATGCATATATCGGTATTTCGGGCATGATGCTATGCAAAGTCATACAGTATCTCGGAACTTTCATCACACTGGGACGTCTGCGAACGTGATGTCATAGACACCATGCAGATCAAGTTATCCGATATCATCTCAGTCATTTTTTCCCATTTTCATTCTGTTCACTAGACTGAACTGAAGAATCTAATAATATTGGTCCCTATATGAAATATAATACTTCGTGACTTGAGAAGCTAGCCCTGATCATGAAGTCAACGAAATGGAAGTGGAGTCCAGCTGCATGAGATTCTACCATTATAAATGGCAGGCCTTACATTCCCACAGCTTATTTATGACATACTCTATCCATTTGCACTCCATTAGAAGCTTAAAAGGTTTTGAGTAATAAAGACAGGTCACCCAGTGCACAATGCTCTCCTCAGTTCCATGTGGGAAACATTTTCACATGTTAGTGGCCTTTCCCATAGCACCCTCGTATCATTCTAATGGTTCAGGAAGCAATTGTGCCACCAGCAGCGGAGAAACTATCTAAAACTGGAATGTCTTATGGCTAGCACGAAAACAGCATTATTGTTTGGCATAATAGAATTTTCCCATCGACTTACTCTACTTGTATAGTAAAATGAATTTGAGAAATAAAAGTTTTTGTTTTTTTCATCTTCCCTACCGCATGTCTCCTCCTCTACTGTCTCTCATGATAAGGTCATCATCCGATGTGAATCATGCATGATGTTCAGCCCTCTGACAGGACCGTTGGGGGTTTTGGGGATTCTGGGTGAAGATAATTTACAGAAGACAGAACAGGCCAAATGTAGCACTGATCTGATGACTCTGGTGTCAATAATCTATAATGTAACACCTTCACACCACTACTTTAATCAACTCTCCAAACCCGTTGGGCCTTTCAGCCAGATGGCTATACAGTGTACACAAACCACACAGACACTCTTCAAGTGAGGCCATGCATAAGAAAGTATGTGTTTGAGGTAACCCTATATACATATCCAAACTTTTTGTCCATTTCAGGACAGGTCTTAATTTTTTATTTATTTTTTAGTTCACTGCTGTATTGATGTCAGTTGTATATGTAGCTTCATTTGCCTGTCTGGCTGAGCAGTGGTGACAGGTCTACTACAAATTCTCAATAAATTCTATTACCAATACTGACTATTTGTACTTTAAAGTTATTACATCAAAGTAGATGAAAATATTGGCAAGCTGTCGTGCTCAAGGGGATGAAGCCCCCGAGACTGCAATATCGCGCCAATATTTGGCATACATTGTCGAGTACTGAAACTGCTTTATCAAATGATCATCCAAGCCTGAGTGTGGAGCTCCACCTCTTTTGACCTAATACAGAGAAAAAAGGTCAGACATGTGTTGTGAATATATTACAAGGAACTGATCAGACATAGGAAATTCAAGGAATCATTGGATAATATAATATTCAAGGAGATGGGGTATCCTAAACCTATAACAAATTTCAAATTCAAATAAGATATGGCAAAGCAAATAAAATAAAATAAAAATCCTATTGACCTGCCTACCCATCTTTACTAAGCCTAATTACCTCAAATGAACCTGTTAGTATGGATGGCCTGCCTGAGTTCAAGGAATACTAGAGCATCCAATTGAAGCAGTATAAACAAGTCTGATGTTATAGACAGACTCACAGCAGACCTACTTCATTTGGAGGAGCAAGATACAAAATTAGCCCCAAGAGGAAGATAATGCTGCAAATTTAGATGACATCAACACTAAAGATTCTCAATGTGCTGAGAATCAACTTAAATTACCATTAACATGAAGGCTATATAAGCCTGTGATACCACATGCACAAACATTATTCCCAGCTTTAAATTCACAGATGGCCCATCACCAGGAGTGAACTGCCACTCTCATCCCTCTAAATATCTAAATTGTTACTTCAGACCCCAGAAATAGCTAACAAATGTAGAAAAAAAATCAACAACTTGCCCGATGGGATGAGGCGCTGAGCCTGAAGCATTAAGATTTAATTGCCAAAAAAAATCCACCATTACACAATTCTCTTTTCACAGACTCACCTCAAACTAGGGACTTGTAAAACTTGAGCAAGAGTTATTCCATCCAATGTAAGTACCTGTACACTTGCACAGGATGTCAGCTGGTTAGAATCTAGCCACATTCGGGCCATTCAAATGTAAGACAATCTCAATCGAATACACTTTACATGCAATATTGGGGTAGCTTTTTCACTTAAAAGCGGACTGGTTCCCCACAAGTGTTCACTATATTTTAATGTTGACGGATATGCCAACATTTGATTTGCTGTCAATCTCTAAGTCAGCTATCCTGCTGTGTACACATGACTGTATACTGTACACAATCATGTGGAGAGAGCTCCCTGAACAGCTAGCTCAAAAACTATTAATCAAGCATCATCATGATCAATCTTACTTGCTAGAAATTGATAAATGTTCAAGGAAAAAGGAGAAAAAAATTTTAAGAAAAAATGAGGCAACATTTGTCTTCAGACGTGCATCTTATTGATACTGAAGCAGCATAAGATAATATAGTTAATGCAAGGGTTAAAATTCAAATTTGTCACCAAAGTGCAGCTCTTCGAGATTTAAGATTTTAATCAACCTCTAACGGATGATCCAAATTTGATACTGACCTGCTCTCTGGTCTGTTTCCTGACCTCTCAACACTGGGACACATCAGGCACCCAAATCAGGAAAGTTATATTGGACGCAATGCGCAACTCATCCTTTTGAATCAAGTATGAATTGAAGCTACCAATCAGAATTGCCGCCAGATTACCTGATTCAAGTGCAGCCCAAGGTTACAGAGGTGTCTGTGATGTCACATCACAGGTCATTGCGATTAGTCCTCAATTCATGCTATCGTTATTATCACCGGAGATATTACTTTCATATAATTTTTTTTTCTGCCAATCAGAATAGTGCTACCAGATTAGCTAAATCACGTTCAGCCTGCCTAAGTTTACAGAGGTGTCTATGATGTGACATCAAAAGTCATTTAACCCTCACTTCATGTGGAACGTGAACATGCCATCTTTATTATCACATTTTAACTCAGCTGCAGCTGTTTTTGCTTTTTCAGACAATTTCAGAAGTGTGAATTGAATATACATGTTCCCACGATATTAAAATGTCGGTAAAAATATGGTAATCCCTCTAATAATTCAATCACAGGAAGTGAAATTTTCCACCAGAATATCAGAGGGTGATCAAATATATTAGAACCTGGAAATCAGACGAACAATCCACATTTTCCTCATCATTTTGATGATTTTACAGGGTGATCAAATTTATTAAAATAGCTGATTGAAGTTTGTTTTCAAAATTGTGTCGGGGGGGGGGGGGGGGGTGATTGAACTTAACTTGGGAGATAGAATTATTAGAGTATTTACCCGAAGAAAAATCGACCCGGATGTGAATCACAATATGAATGGAGTTGCGTAATTATGCATATCCATGTCAAACATAGATGTACAATGTTTCAAGCAGTCCGGAGGTGATCTCGAGGGATTCTTTTGTCAACTTGGATCAGCTCGAACTGCAGATTTCATAAGCAGAATTTATCACGACTACACGTAAATGGATATTCATTTGTACAAGGAAATAATGGTGCATGTAAATATCACACCAGAATTGCAGACTCGTGTTCAACGGTGATGTAAAATACATATATGTGCCAAACCATCCAAGGGCTTAATTGGTGCACTAATTCCATATCCTGGAAAACGATCCATGCTATTTGTGTGTAAATAGGTCCACTAAATCATGTGCAGGTAAACGTTACTTTAATGCAAGTTCATTAGATACGATATGTTGTACATGATAAGAAGTGGAAAGATCTGGCTCATGTACTTGGTAACTTGGTAACCCTGCTTTATTTTCAAAACAAAAAATATTTCCACAAAGTCATGTACTTACAGCCTACAAAGTATTATATATCTTCACGAGAAGATAATTTATAGTAATATAACATATTTATTCAATCTCAATTATTTTTATTTTATTACATTTATTTTAAATCCTACTATTACACTAAAATCAAATGCTCCAGTAAATATCACCACCCCCCACTTCCCTCGTTGCAACTTCTAGACAAGGAACATCAACACTGGTCATCCATCATTTACGTGGAATGAACCACCAGTACATGAGTGTGGAGTGATATGTAAATATACATGTACAATGTACATGTAGGTGACGGTCTCAAAGGACGTGATACAGTTTAGTGGGCTTTCTGTCCCTGAGGTGCAGACTTGAAGTGCTAAAAATGACATGAAAGAAATTTATCTATTGACATAGAGCACAAGATTGTGTGGTATATTCAGAATAATTTCAAGTCATTCAATACTATGATTCTCGAATAGCAGAGCCAAGAATAGCGTATATTTTTGCAAAATTGTTCATTTGAGGTGGAAAAAATATTTATTTCTCATGTGAAATTTGGAACCAAACTGGCTGACAGTTGTGATTTCTGGAAAAAGGGTGTTTTCATTACAGCTAATTTGTTGCTTTCACAACTGGAAAGGAGAAGTTGGTTATGATGCTTTTTATTCCATCAAAGAAGAGCTTTGTCAGATTCAGTGGAATTCTACCTGGAATTTCTTCTTTCCATCCAAGAACAGTTTGGATTTTTTGGCAATCTGTGATGATCCTCAAGTCATCAGGAACTGCTGTATTTTCTATAACAGTTTGCTAAAGCTCATTGAATATGCCTAATGCCAACATGACAGAGTAAGAGGTCAGCAAATGAATTCCATTAAATCATAATAAAGTTTGAGCAAACCGCTTTTGTAATTAAATTTTCATAGCGGACTGATTTGTCACTGAACATGCCATCACGTGCTGTCTAGACCCGCTGTATTGATGTAGTTCGACTCGGACACGCACCCACGTTATTGAATGCCTGGAAATGTAGCGCTTTGAAAAACCATGTATTCTAGCAAGTGCCTAGAATAACTGCTTGGACAGGTTCATTTGTAGTTCACAGATTTTGTCATGCAGATTTAGCAACGCTTGAAGTCCTATGGAGAAATGTACCAGCTTTAAGGCCTTTATGGAGAACTGTGAAGAAGTCAAGCAATACGATGACACTGACAGCTACGATTAGTAATGTCACTCATGCCCAGCTTTCCTGTCACAGAAACATGAGCAACTATAACCAAAATTGTCATCGTTTACCTGAAAGCGATTCTTCTTCACAACATGCAGGGTTATTTTAATCCCGGCAAGGCTATTTTAATCTCTCTCAAAGTTCATTGATTAATTCCTTGATAACCTGTTTCACCTCCAGGGTTAAGCGAAGGGCAGTGGGGAAAAGATTTGAAAGAAAGAAATCAAATCTTTACAAGCTTTATTTTATTAGAGTAACAAGGGGTGGAATGCTACAATAATAGGGAATTTTCACTTTGTGTCAGTGTGTGACCACATCAAATGCAACCCTGAAACTCGTGATGTGGAGTCCAAACACGAGGACGCGTGTATGTCAATCAGAATGGTTCATACTCCATGTAAGAATCATGAGACAATGCATACATGTACAATAGCCAAGTCTGGGGACAACAATATGTCTAGACTTGAGCCTCTTCAGCTGCACAAAGACTCAGACAATAGCTCCCAACATGAAGTATCTACCATCAGAATCGTAGCGTAAGACCACATGAATATGTGGAAGGACTACAGTTCTCCATCGGCGAAGAAAATCTCAAGCCAGACCGGTCCAATTTTCAACAGTGAGCGATTGAGTTAGGATTTAACATCACATTTGGCAGTATTTCGGCCATATAGCGACGATAAAACTAACTATGATAAGATTACCTGGACAGCCATCATGTGGAAGAAATTAATCCCCCCTCGTGGCAATAGATAAACACAGGCTACTTCATCACTGGTGTTTGTGCAGTCCTAAACGGAGTGCAACCAGCTATTGGAAGGGAAAGTGGACACGTCTAGGTCACTGTGAACGAGCAAAGCCACTGAATGGGTCATTTACTAAGCTTTTTGCTACATGACATTAGAAGGAGAACCGCTTAACACGGATGCTACCAGAAGGTTGTAGGCGTTACTAATGGCCCCCTAATATGATCCAGAATGACCAAAACAACCGCCTATTTTTCATGTAATTTCTATATTTGAAACACCTAATGTCACTTCTTGCGGTCATCTACACGTACTTCCATGGGTTCCACCTAATACTCTAAGATTTCGTGTCATCCTTGATTAATATTTCAATAACCTTCAATTTTAGAGAATATTTGTAGCCCTAATGAGCACTGACCTTCCCGTAAATGACTGACCAACCAGAAGAACGAAGCAATTGCAATATGCCCAATTCCGAGACAGCTGATGATGGTTGGCCCAGAAAAGAAGCTTTCATCATCAATTGTGAGCTTGACTCCATACGAGTGTTCTGTCAACCTGCTCACTGGGACGATACACAGGTGCAAGCTGGTGTATTCCATCCCAGCACACAATCCCTCTCTATTGTGTGGAGGCGGGATATTCTGTCCCCTTCTTGTCTGGGACAACCTCTTTATTTACACGAGGTGATGTCATGAATCTGAAAGACTCCATTCTGCCAGATTTGTTTTTGTGTTGGTTTCGAAATAAATCTATAGATTCATATATGAGAGTAATTAGCTGTAAATTTAATTCACAATAGTCATGCAATAACGAATACAACAGACTGGCCTGCGACCACAGACGTTGGATCTACTGCACCGACATAGAAGCTTCGTCGGAGTGATCGGGCCATATGCTCACATCAAGCTCAATGGCAATGAAAACATGCAGTGATTGTATAATATCTGTGCCTGAAGATTTAGATTTACACAGCTACCTGCATGTATTCTATTTTATGCCCCCAGCGTTGATAATTTATAAATAGACTCTCTGTTAATCAAGGTACCGGTATAGGATATTTTCTACAAACTCCATCACGATGAATGACATTTGTCCATTATAATTGAAGGGAGCCAGTTTACCTTGCAAACACTGCGATCAAATCATGAGGGCCAAATGGACTGTACGTACTCCGGCTTATTTGCGGACAAGATTTCGCAATTTCAACTCTGGCTTTATTTGCGGACAAGTTTCCACAATTTGAGCTGCATTACTCAGCGAGTTGGTACAACGATAACCTTAAGACAACTCTTTCAAAAGACATCCACTCCAAAGTGAATGATTTGATGACTTTACAGCACGGGCCAGTTAGATAGTACCGATCCAAATCGTGTTCCGCAGGCGATGTAATCTTTATTGGAAATCTATAATGAGGAAGCAAACAGCAAATCTGTCTGAGCGACAACAATTCCTGACACCGAGCGAACAAATCAGGTCGTAGAGCCCAAACTGGTATGATCAATCAAAAGGCATCTCATGCTCGAGGCGAAAAAACGGAGAAATAATTGAAACGGTTGTCGGCAGCTGCATGATATAACCTAGGAATACATGTAATTATCTGACACAGTTCACATACAGGACAAATCAGGGACTGAAATGTTTTTTTAAATGAAAGTACTCAAAGTACTGATGTCTGGATCGCCAATAATGGATTTAAAGTTTCAAAACGTTTCAGCTGGCATGTTTCAGCCGATAGCAGATGTATGGATAAATGTGGAGATTTTCTCCAAGTTGTGGACGAGTCTGTTTGGGAAATCACAACTGGAACACAGAGTTTAGTCTTCAAGGAAGTGAATTTGTGAAGGCGGCTCATTTAGAAATATGCCAGGTCTTCATGGTAGCAAGAAACTATATCTACAGTAATATGCTTTAAAGTGGATCGTCTGCGTCAATGTCTTCTACCAGTTTTTGCGAGCAGATTTTCATAATTCATGCAATTCTATTGTGACAAAACGATAAATACGCAAGGAGACTGGATAGTTTTATTAACTAGTTTTATTAATAGTTCTGTGTAGCACAGATATTTGGAAGAGCTGCATGAGTTTGCGTTAAGTCCCCAAGATTACTTATATATGCCTGCATGGTGTTTATAGTAAATTTGTTTGTTGACAACGATAGCGTTGGAGAGACAATTTGTGCGAAAATTCCTGTTGTTGCTCCGTTGTTGCTGCACGATCATTGCGTATATAATTTAGTTTGAAAAAGTTTGAACACCACCAACACCAAAACTTTTCCAAAGCGGTACCTGACAAATTCTGTTGTTTCCGCTTTCGGAAAGTTTTGTTGTTCAAACTTTTTGAGTCCCCCAGAATACATAAATTTGCACTGAACAGGATCCGGTCAAGTTCACAAGACGAGAAAAATGTAAATACTATTGTTGTTGCTTCGACACATATCTCCTCTGGAAATATATTCCATGCAGTATGCGTACACATTAAAATAGTAACGAACGCCGACTTCACGGGAAAGAACGTACGAGTGTTGAAAACTGGGGTCTTCATAATCCCAGAACCTGAAACTGTCAAGTGCGACACTCACATCAAGGATCAAGGAACAAGATTTGCAACGTCTGCTCGTACAGCAACATTAACAGGGATTTTCCACCTGTCCACCTATCTCCTCAGACAAACACCTGAACAAATCCGAAATGGTGAATTGAACTTATGATCCATGACTGATTTTCATGAAAAATAATTATTATTGCAATAAAGAAAATCAAAATATTTTGCACAAATGAATAAGCCTTTAGCTAATTTTGAAACCAACAATATTGCTAGAATATTTACATTATGTTTTCAGCCCCATACTAACTTGGTAGGGAGAGGTGCATCTTTACAGAATTTGAGGCGATTTGATCAATTTAAATTAGAGGATATTTTTGGCACCAGTTTCATGTGACAGACCTGTACATATTATTTCTATCCGTGTCGTCTCGTGTAGAAATGACCAGCCTGGAACAGGTGAACATTTCGACCCTAATAGACAATATGCTTCTGTAAATGCACTGCTAATTATACCCACACTTATATTAATTATTCATACATGTTCTGAAACCAGCCTAACAGGATACCAATTTACTCAGGAAATTATAGCTGATATTGAGAATGATATCCAAAAATTGTACATCTGTCACATAATGACTTCGCAGCCACACACTTATCACATTTACACCTACATGTAATCTCTTCTTCACAGTTCTATGACATTTACACCTAATCTCTTCTTCACAGTTCTATCTAATTACCCTTTCCAGTGTTCACATGTACATTTGTGTATTTATTATATTTTTTCCAAACTATCAAACAATGTTCAGGAGATTTTCTAGCTCAAAATTCTACATAAAACTTTTTCCCTGAAATTTAGAAACAACTTTCAAGTCTGAAATTTGGTTTAAAAAAAAACCTCAAAATAAAAACATTCGCAAACCCAAACTTTTTGTATATACAATAATTTATGGGCGAGGTAAGGATTATGGCAGACATAATTTATTGAATCAGCCTACATGCAGTTAAGTCATGTTACATACAAATTTCCCGTGAAGTACATGTATAAATCTGCATGGGTTCTAGAATTTACATAATGTTACATGTAGGCTGCATTTACATGACTATAATACACGTAAGATTCTTGTCCAATTTACATAACATGCATAACAGGCACATTCTTTAACATTCTTAATGCCATATTGAAACAGGTGCACTCTATTTTATTTCCTTTATACGAATGAATCATTTAGTTTTTACATATATCTTGTGTATTCATGCAAAAAATAATAATCATATTGCATGTAGACCTGAGTATGAAGATTTTTATCAAATTTCTCATCTAAAATTTACAATCATATTTTATTTATGTACAATTGCATGCTTTTTACAAGCAGCTACCTGACATGTACATGTTTCACTATCAAAACATATATATAAATATACATGTATGATTTAAACAGTAGTTTCTGGAAGGGGACTCTTACTTTCACTTTACTGATAAACAATTATAGATATACACTACGCTCATACTATTCAGCTTGTATCACTGACGTCCCTACTCGCCAAGTTCGACCAATGAAACGTACATGCACGACTTTCAACATTCCTCCCCTAAAAAACTTAATCTACATATAAAATCCACTGTAACACGGCGCATAGAAAGAATACAGTCTCATCAATAGAGCAGGGATTCATAGAAGTCGCCTTTTAGGGCCGGTTATCGGTCCTAAAAAAAATTGAGAAACTCAATTTGTGGGGGAAAAACCTGAATTTGTGACCAGTTGTGACCAATAATTTAGAGAAACTGAATTTCAACCGAGACGAAAAACTCAATTTGAGCTAATTAAAACTGAATATGAATTGCGTAACTTACTGTTCAATATTTATTTACACGTGTTGGCGAAGAAAACCGCAGCTCGACGCGGCGCTAAACAACCCGCCATTTTATGCGCATGACTGTAATATCTAGCTCGGGTGCCCTTCGAAATTGCTTAGTTGTGAGGTTACGAAGGGTTCCCGAAAGACTTTTTCGCGAGACTTACGAGAAAAGAAATCAATACCAGTTGGCGAGATACAGCCGATGCTTTCATCATCAAGGAAATCTACGTTTTGAATGACGGGTGATGTATCAGTCGATACGAGGGACTTAATACTTAAAACTGACTACTTGAAGTTTATTACTGACAACTCAAAACTTAACTGGAAGTGAATGGTCTGGATTGAGAATTTGTTTGAAAATGAAAGTTCACACGCATCGATCAACAACAACAACAACAACACGTGTAGACAACACTGCAGCGCATTGTCATTTGACGATCTAAATATTTCATTTCCATTTTTTATGAGTTGATTCCTTTATTGAATAAATTGTTCTGCCTCGATAGTTTAGAATTTTTCTTGATTTTTTCAGATCATTGAATAAAGTTGTAATTTTTTTAACAGGTTAGGGCAAGTTGCTCATTGAGGCTTGAGCTATTGTAGGCTGATCTAAATAAAATTCTCTCGGACAACTCTCGCTAAACAAGAGCAGAGAGCAATTGGTTGGAAACGGCTGTTAGTAACCAGCTAATCAACATCTTTAGTTGTTATCCATAAATTCGTTCAGTTACAGAGAACAATAGATGGAGGTGTTCCATCAGCTGTCATTGTCAATGACCCACCCCGCTGGGGTACGGATTCATGGTATAACATTGTCTGGCACTGGTTTTTCTCCATAAATTGATTTATTTACGGCACTTTATCTGTATATCGTAATGTTAAAAATTTGAGTAGGTCTAGAAAACTTGATTTCAAAGTTATTTTCCACAACTTCTGACTATTGTCAATTGCCCTGTTGATCAGTCCATGGCCTTCGCCCAACAGCATTCCATACAAACATAAAAAGCCAACAGGACACATTGATCAGGTGAACAAAGTTGTATGAAATCACAGTCATGATTAAATTATAGATGTATGTGGTATATAATGCAACTGGTCCTAAAAATATTATTAAACTCAATTTGCACCCCTAAAAGCACGCTAAATACTCAATTTGCTGGGTGAAAAACTCAATTTGACCATTAACGGTCCTAAACAAAATGACTTCTATGAATCCCTGTAGAGGTAAAGCAACATGACCCAATTAATATTGAAATGGCATTGCAGAAAGGTATGGTATAATATAAGCCCACATACACGTACTGAACCTGAAGTAAACGTCAGTATCTCATGTATCGAGCTGCTAATGGGTGTGTCCACATCAAAAGTAATGCGTGTTGCCTGCAGTAAAGCAGCATGTGAACCTAGCCCCACAACAGTATTTATGGATAAAAATAAAGATTTTGTAGCTGGCTCATGTAGCTGGATGTATACATGCAGTTACAGCCATTTGCCTCACCTGTGTAGAATTACTAATTATAATATAATAACTGCCACAGCTTCGACCATTTTCTTCCTTCGAATGTCTCCATTCCTCAAGATTACAATCTCTATCGACATGAATACTATATACACGTTAACACGCCACACCAGTCTTGAAATTCTCAATAAACATACAATTTTATCAGATCTCTTCTTCTATATCTTCAGTCTATATCTTCAGCTGCTCAAGTCATCAAATTTGAAGCCTTAACTTCTTCAAGCAGATCGTGAAGAAACTGATATACCGTCACATTTGAGTCAAACGATGACTTGGATTGTGAAATTTAACATCATACCTTTTCGTCAGCAGTCTGTGTATTAATCTTAGTTTCAACTAATCGCAAATCTAAACTGATAAACAGAATATATTCAGATAGACCTACCAGTAATTTTCTATTTCTTCTGAATTCGTCAGTATGAATAGCTCCCACTTGGACTCAGTCCAGTTCCGTTACGCTTTCACAAATCGTCTTTTTCTATCAACATTACCTCTAAGTCACCGGTATGTACCAAATGGGTGTGTAAAGGATGCACACTTCAATGCACAATGAGTATAGCCTCACACTAAACCAGTGTCAAAAGATGGGTCAGTCCATTTAGAAACTGGGTGGGACAGGTTGGTTAATCATTGCGACTGAATAACATACACACTCATACAGCTGAGCCATCAATATTGAATTTCATCGGGCTGAAAAGATATCGCAGATTCAACGTTCACCTATGAAATATCAAATCCATTCAGTGGAAGGATGAGGGATTTGAGTCTTTCTCTGCTGAGTAGAAAAAGAAAGAAAACCACCATAGGTTGATAAATTGATCTTCAAGCTCGGAGAAACCTACATACCTACAACTGTGGCTATTATGGTGTATTCCACATGTGCCAGGAAGCTCCACCAATGAGTACCTTCCTGCTTCCCCTTTGCTACAGTACATGTAGGTCTACATTACACTAAACCATCATTAATAGGCCAATTAAATCCTTAAACCCTTCTGCATGCTGTTAAGTACTTAATTGTTTGCGCCCACGAAGATAAACAGAATGATCACCAATTGTTTGGAGGTTTTACCCACTATAAAACGGAACTCTGAAAATATATTTATGCCAACATGGTTTTCCGCATACTCCCATTGCCAGAGTTTGTAACAACTGTCTGTGTAACACCATCTGACTGCATTGGGCTGTATAAAGTATGGCATGCATGCACATTCAATCTTTATTGATTTTAACCAATATAGGAGCATGTATCAGGGCTTCATGTTTAGAATTAAGAAAGCGAGCTAAAAATAGCCCACGTCAAAATATTTAGGAGAGGGTATTTGAAAGTCAGGCGAGTGGTTGCAATATAATACAATATAAAATATGACAGTTTACGTGAGCTAAAAATCACTCTCGTGACATGAATTTACGCGAGTGTTTGCGTGCAGGTGAGCTATCACTCACGCTAAACACGAAGCCCTGTTATCTGCATGGGAGAGAAGGTAAATACACCCAGTGTATCTAGAGTAAAATAAACAAGTTAGCTGCTCAATTATTAGAAAAGCGTACACGAAACAACAATTACATCCTATTCAACTGTGACATCGCAAGTCCTGCTTCGCTTAGCAATGTACGATGCTGATTGGCCAAGATCCATGATGCACACAAAAGCCCCACGCAACATTTTTAACCCCACTGAAATCAGAGGTTATATCCCGGACTTTAGGCCTAGGAGCAAAACAATCTGATACCATGAGAATGGGTTTACTGTAAGATATAAAATTAAAGGGACTTAGTTCAAATATTAAAAAAAAAAATATTTTTTAAGTATCTTGTAGCTGAATTAATATATCTCTACACAAAGGTAGTTTTGATGTTCTTCTGGGCCATATGTCGCTTCCCAAATGTGAATGCCCGAATGAGAATGCCCAGAAGTTGTTGAAGTTGACATCCCCCCACCCCCAAGGTCTTTCATTCCGACACACATATATAAAAGTATACATACACCTGTAAGATGTACATGTAAATGGTCCTAAACACATATAGATTATTTTTTAATAAAATTTGACATTTGTTAAAAAAATCCATAAACTCTGACATTCAGAATGAGGGAGAAATAATCATTAAAATTATCAAAATTATAACTGTTTATGGGCTTATATGATCTGATGCCATGTGAATTACTTGTCATTACCATGAGCAATAAGTAAATCGTCTGGCATGACCTACTTTAGGTGACATGATGGAGAAATCTGTGCCTTTTTTTTTTTTTTTTTTGGTGAAGATTGCCACTGGAAATGGATAGCGGGTTAGATCATCGCTGAGACAGCATAACTGCTGACAGGCAGTTACAGCTTGTTTCATAGGAGTGCCAAGGTGGCTTTTCCAGGCAAAACATGGGGCATTGAAAAATCTGGGAATCGACAGTTAATAATAGACATCTGCGATAGGCGCTCATGAAAACCCCATTACACACGGACCCATCAGTATAATGTATAGTTGATGAGTCAACCCAAATTGGTCGTACATGTAGTTTGTGCCAAAGTTTCATCAGCAGCAAGGTGTGACCTTCTCCGGTGGGATCAGGTGCTGCCTGATGTAGGAAGCCGTTTGACGTCATCCCTTTTTATATTGTATTAATATTTGAGTGCACTTCGCAGTTCCGGTATACTGGTCGAATGCGACAGATTCGTTCGTCCCCAGTGACACCTGCGTCTATAGACACCATGCACCATTGCTTTCACACTGAAGTGACTTTCACTCAAACTAGCAATTAATTTTATTTCATTTTCATGAAGATTCACCCAACTGACTGTCTTTATAACTTTCATCGGTCGATTCCATTTTACATGACCAACAGAACAGACAAAATCCACGGCTGCCATGTGTAATCTTTCATTTCCAAAGAGAATGATATTAACGAGAGCAATAACTCTCCCTCTCCATCAGTCTCCTACCTTTTCCTCCGAGGAGAGTTTATTATCACTCTCCTGGAAAATGAGTGAGTGAATGAGCGAATAGCATTTAACTTCGCTTTCAACAATATTTCAGAACCAATCCTGGAAAGTGAAAATGTATTGGAGAGTAATACCAGTGGAGTAATCACTCTGTCATTAAAAACTCCAGAGGAGAGATAAAGTAGGTGCCAGACAATTTGAAAATTAAATGTCATTTTTCTTATAGTTCAACAAGTAGAGAAAACCTTCAACATTCAAAATAAAGGATAAAAATCAGGGGTCATCAGGCTTATTTTTGCATAATCTAGGAATTTATATGGTGTGCTATATTGGTTTACCCCTACTCTAATATAGGAATTCTTTGAAAAATACCAATATTTTCATATGAAAAGTTAATATTTTCTAAGAAGTTAAAATGTGATTTTCTCCAAAATGCCTCAATAGTTTTCTGGAACAATGCTGAATAGGAAATAAAAAATACATGTAAGGGGTCACCAGGCTTCTTTTCAAGACAACAGAATGCCAACATGGAAAACAATGGCCATGAGGCCAAATGTTTTTTCTACGCTAAATCTCCTTGACATAACGCTATGTTGGTAGATGCGTAGAAACATGCGCAGCAGACATAAAATTGGATTTGTCGGTCAGGAACCTCATTTAAGCCCGGCGCACACAAGAGCTATCAGCTGAGCTGACGGCCTCAATTGCCTATCAGCTTAGGGGCTAGCTCTCGTGTGCAGGCATTTTTTGATGAGTTTTTGGCCTCGCGAGGCCGAGAGAAAAATATCGAACTCGTTTGATAATTTCGCCTCGCGAGGCCAAATCCTCAGAGTGTGCGGCGAATGCAAGCCAACAGCTCAGCAGTTTTATTGGACCGACCAATGAATCGCATGTTATTTTCACACGATTCATACGCACGACTCTTCAAAATTGCCTCGAAGAAGACATTATGCGGGAACTGAAATCAATTTCGTGAAACTTTTGCTCACCGTGTGCGCTGAAACCACACGAAATCTAGCCCCTGAGCTGACAGGCAATTGAGGCCATTAGCTCAGCTGATATCTCTCGTGTGCGCCGGGCTTAACAGCTCTCCTAGATTTTACAAACACGAGAGACTGTAATGCACATGTTTAATCTATGGTCCATGCCTATTGTGATATATGTACATGTGTAAAATAATGTTTCTGTTTATTGCCATTCATTTTGTTCTCAGTCGAGCCTCATATTTTAAGACAAGTGATGTTAACGTACAGAGTATTGTGCTCAAACTCAATAATTTCATTTCCCCACACTAATTCAACATATACTGATCAGTTTTGTTGTGTCCACTAATGACAGACATCACGGGTGGTAAATTTGTGCGTCATACTGAAACTTGAACAATAGTATCAAAATGAGCTGTGTTATAATGGGAAACTCGGACAGGTGTAGCGGCTATTGACGTAATATTTGCTGATACTTGACCAACAGAAACCAGGGAGTAATCCAGACGGGTTTTGACACCAATATACCGGTATCTGTGCCAAAACTCACGCACCCAAATACTGACGAACCAATTTGAATGTCGGCTAAAATCTAAACCAAAACTACTTAAAATCACTCTAATGGACTTTTATTATTTATCGAAGAAATAATTGATTATTTCCTGTGTACAGCAGGTGGAAAGACTAAATTTTCACACCCACATCGTGCTGCTTGACTAAATCCTTGCGGGCAGCCGTTTTAGCATATTTTAAGCCCACTGCGCATCGGTTTTGCGCAGAATGTTTTCTTCCTGTTTTGTGAGTTTCCAGTTTCAAGGTAGTCGGCCGGTGTCTCCAAAAAATGTCTGGATTAGTCCCTGGAAACTTATGGTTAATATATTTTTTAAAAGATTATGTACATGTTCATGTATTGATCCATGTATCCATTTATGAGTTTCTTCTCAAGAACGAGTTAGATACAGCCATATATAGCATGGAGCTTATCTAATATGAGCTGTGTTATCTAAGGATGGGTGACTGAAAATAGCTTATAATTATGTTATAACAGCAGACATCTCCAGATCAGGGATTAAACTAATTACGACATTGTCATGATTATAACACACAATATGCCCAAATGACTCGAGGCAAAAAAAACAGCGAATAATGAGAACTTTGGGATGCAGAGTTAACGGCACCTACATGTAGCTATTAAGCAGATATTCCCATCCAAGCAGGCCATAGCAAAAATACGCGAAATCAGTAGTATGTTTATATTTAGCAATAACACTCTCTTTCACAAGACCTTGGCATGAACTCATCATTATAACAATTATTGGGCACTTGAGGGGAAATAAAATATAGTTGAATCGCAATATCATTATATTCCTACATTGTGGAAAACTGCCAGAAAATATAGGAATATAATTATATTATAATTTATCCCTGAAGATGACTGCAATTATTGTGCTTTGGATATAGCGAGGAAACTTTAAATGTTAGGGAGAGGGAGAAAATATGGGACAGGCAATGATATTGAATGAATAATTTTACGAAGAACCTGGATACCCGGCTCCAGGCTAACCCGTCCCAACCCCCACTCCACCCAACCCCCACATGCACAGCCAACAACCGGAAAAACATAATACTTTTTTGCTACTACAGCCTTGGCCAATAATACATGTGCATGCAACTATCAACTCGCTGGACCATAAAACACCGAGTACTTCATAATCCAATTACTGCAGAATTACCTGAATTATTTAAGTGTGCGTAGGAGTTAGTGTCTAACCAGGCAGAAATTATCTTTACAACAGACCTCACTTCCACATTAATTATACAGTGTCTATATGAATATAGCTCACCTGTTATTATGGCTTACATGAAGAGATATGCACATGGACTCACCAAGGACTTAATAATTCATGTCACACCAGAAATACTGTCACCATCCATATTACTGAACATGATGTCAACTTAGCACAGGTTATTGCATTTAGGTTCAGGAAGGAATCATGAAAAGACTTGAAGCATCTCCCATCTTATTCTTTTATTTTATCCCTTTCTTCTTCATTTGCCCACAAAATGAGAACCATCATTTTATTGCATATAAACATGTAGAAAATGTGAAGATTTTTGTTTTTTTCTTTCAGGAATTAAATGTAGGATGTAGCAAAATAGGATGTAATACAATACAAAATGGAGTAACGAAGTAGCCCTGCAGTAAATTGTTCTAACAAAATATGATTTCTCTATTCCTACAAAGTAGGCTACCATCTGCAAATGGTCCGGTAGTCAGTCAGTCAGTCAGTGAGTGAGTCCATCCGAATCCTTTCGTCGGCAAAATAAGGAGAACCGTTGACATTAGAACCTTGATTTTTTGCATGAAGGTGCATTAGGGGACTGATGAAAATGTCTGGTGATTCTGACTTGGGATGTGCCCATCTTAACATAGGCAGAATTTCAACTTGGGGCGGGGGGATTTCCATGAGTTCAGTGCGCGTCGGAGTCCTAATGCCTACCCTACTTCGTAGGTCACACTGCCATGTATATTTTGTGATTGCTTAATCTTACATTTAAGTGTGAAAATTGTGAAAAATACATTGAATCTTCTTGGCTAAGTCAGATTTGTAGGAATCGTGAATATGCACTATGACTTGACTACAGCAAATGCATACTGGGTAAATCCAACTCTGTAATGTCTCGCCCCAATGTGAGCGAAGAAGGCAAACGTATATGAAGCAAGAAACGAGAAACATGGCTAAGAGATGTACAAATATATGGCAGGCCTACACATGTACATGTAAAACGCTAAAGTCATGGGTATGATTAACACAGGCATGTTCCGGCGAAGTTTTCAATGCACAGGTAGATTTTCTGCAGGTTACTGTAACACCAAGTTTTGGTGTGGTGTTAATTGAAGTAATGGAAGGAATAGAGGATATGTAGAAGATGAGCAGAGCCACAGACTCCATGCCTGAAGATTTCTATTCAATGGGGGTCTCCAGCTCATGATAAAGGGAGCAGATATTTCAAGCCATGGAACACCAGTGACCTCTATATGTTTGAATTACAATAGTCTTGATGAATGTCATATCCTGATATTGTATTTCAGATTTGCTCCCCTTTGCCATGAGCTGGAGGTCCCCATTTCATGACCTAATCTACACATGGACAACACCAGGGCTTGATCTAGGTTGAACACCCGGCAGTGTGGCAAAGCATGGTGGAATAGGATGCAGTGCGGTACTGCCGAAACTCATGGAAGCTCCAGGTGTATTAACTTACGGAAGTAATTACAACAGCACAACTTTATATTTAGTAACACTACTTGCACTGCTGTTGGTTTCATGATGTTCAGAGAAGTTTTTTTTTTTTTTTTTTCGTACTTTGCCCAAATAGGTACCCAAACCGGCCCAATAAAAACCTGAATCAGGCCCTGAAAACAAGACAAGATTTACAGCAAGTTCACATACGGGTAAACATGACATATCAGCCCACATGGCAATATAGTGAGAGTGAGTGAGTGAATATGATTTAATGTCGCTTTTAACTATATTTCAGTCATATCACGACGTTGGGTCCTATTATTTTTCACACCCAAGAACCCCATGGGTGGGGTCCTATTCCTTTTCACACCCGGGAACCTCACGGGTGCCTCAGTTGGTCGCCTCTTACGATAAGCTGTCTGAGGAGCTGAGGCCTATTCTTATTATGACCTGTGGTGTGCACGACGACACCCCAGGTCAATCCCCGGAAGCCTCACAGGGCTGGCAATATAGATTTTGGAGTTATTTTGCGCAATTTCTATTGTAACTGTAAGACTACAATATTTGAAACATTCTGGACCCAGCATTTAACTGGAAATACATGTATGAAAAATATTGATTTAGTTGTTACACTTTCAGTGCGTGGTTTCGGCGAGAACTTACTGCAGGTACATTTACACTAACCAAGATATCTAGGCACTACTTTTCCAGGTGCACGGATATTTTGTTAAACTCGAAGGTCAAATTGTTTGAAAACATGGCGCTGAAGGTCAGGAATGTAAGAGAAAACACACTTGGCATCGAGGGGCTAATTGTTTGACATTTCTCAAGGACAGCGGCGTTTACATTTCGTGTTGGTCATCTCACATTAAACAAACAATTCCAGAAGGTTACACTTCATTCCCCCCATCTCCTGTTCTTGCTGCTACATGTACTTTTTCCCCTATATTGGATAAAAAATAATAATAATAATTTGCCCAAGAAAATTCGATGAGAAATCTAGTAAAAATGGTAATCATTATGAATAGGGTCAATACAATTTTAAATTGTCATTTAGAAAAAAAATTAGATTTAAAACTGATACTCATACAACCTGCCTCGGGTATATGAGTACCAAGGAGAGTTTCTGTACACCAACAAGACCGTATACCCAAGTTAACAAATTTTTTGTCCCTCAAGCCTTTTTATCTTGTAACAAAAACATTAAAAACGGTCCACATTTTCAACTGCCCAAACCAGAAATCAGTTGGGGTGTATGAAATTATACGACCTTCTAACCAATTAACAATCCGGGTATTAAATACAAACTTGCTTGTGGGATAATGTGTAAACACAGAAATCTGTATCCATTACAAAACAAAAACACAGTATCGAGGGAGACAACTCTTGTTGAACATGTCAATGTGTACATGTAGTTTTACCTGACAGAATATCGATACAAAATATTGTTACAATACTGACTAGTTTTAGCCGACAGTTTTACGAAAGTAAATTATTTTTACAGTACTGATGTTTCTATAATATCTGCAGTATTCATGCATTTATCTTTCGTGCCGATCTATTATAGTCAAACAATTTACATGTATTATTATAGTAAACACCTATATACTTTCCCCCGCTATTTTCTATGTATAATCATAAGCAAAATTGACCTTCTTTACCTCCATTTTAGAGAGGTGGTTATCGTCCCTAATCGGTTATATCGATACCATGTAAATTACATGTATATACGTTGAGAACAAGCTGAGCATTCACTCCGTCGTATTGACAGAGGTGGTATATTCAATTTAACAAGATGATTAAACAGTTGTTCTTTCCCCCTTAGATATTTCTTCTCCAGCTCGACCAACAGACCCGTCAACTCGCAAATGACCAACGGTCGATCTACTTGGGGCTTAGGCCTTTGAGCAATTTGAACGCGAAATTGAAATTGCAGCCCATTCATATGCTGCTACGGGAGAAATGAGCTAGATGGAGCTCGGATGTCATGCTGAGGGGACATGGGGAGTCCGAATCAATTCAGAGAAAATTGAAAGGAGTCGATTCTTTGAGTCATTCAATCAGTGGCGCTACGAGAGACGTACACCAGCTCCATAATACGAAAACGGTTAATTCCCTGCCTCAGAGTTTAGTCTAATGTGGGAATTAGGAAGGTTTACAAACAGAGGACACTACGTACATGTACAAACAGCACATGCCTATTTAATCAGAATGGCATCGTCGGGCCTGATGTACTTCACCGGAATACACTTACAGGCAGCCTGGTTTTACTTGCCCATTGGTAGATGTTCACATTCAGAAATAAATTCAGCAATACGGTAATTCCCCTAATAATTCAATCACAGGAAGTTCACTTTTCAACTCTGTTATTCAAACACAGAGAAAAAGTAACATTCCCATTCTTCATTCAAACTGAAGAAAACCCATATGATGACAAAATGTGACACTTTGTTGCTGGTGCCATCAAGAACATTTCCATATATAAGTGATTTTTGTTGCACTTCCGGTGATCGAATTATTAGGGGAATTACCGTAGTCACATTCAGCAATATTTCAGCAATGGTAAATCCCTCTTATAATTCAATCCCCCTATGAAAATTCATTCTGTTCCAATAAATTTGATCACCGCCAGATATTATAGCGGGAATTTTCACTTCATGTGATTGAATTATTAGAGATTTCCACATATAGTAACTAAGTATACACACTACAAATGTTTGATTTCGATCTAGTTATTATTATTTCTCTCAAATTAGTCGCCTACCTCTTATGATCATTTTTGAATCTGCCTTGATATATCTGACCACCGCTGATTGTGTGTAGGGGGACATCCTCAAGCAGCGATGTCTTTCCTCCTAATATATGGTGATTCTGTTGACCCAATATATATGTCAACAAATCAATAACGCTCTTCTACGAGATTTAAAAATTCAAAATGGTTTCAAGGTCATGCAGTGACATCTTGTATCTATTTGTAAGTTCTTTGAACATAGAGGCAGAGTTCGAATTTGGCACCTGTCCGTCAGACCGACAGGCCAGAATATTTCGTGAACGGTCGGAAAGTTTTTTTCGGTTCCGTGTATTCTACCTATGGGAACCCTCCGGAAACTAATATTAGGTTCCGTGAAATAATTGTATGGGAACCTTTTTTTTTTCAAATGTCACAAAATGTTGTTTAAATTGTTATTTTCATTTGCCATGTCTTTATAAAATTGTGATCATTGTTCAAGCATGGTGAATTGGCTGTGAGGTATTTGAAGAATTAAAGTATATTTACTTCACAGAGGTTCGTAAGTTATTCTGTCAACATATTGAACTCAATGTGGGGCCACGAGATATAGCTTGAGAGTGTGCCGTGCACACTTTGCAGTGCAAAATTGAAATGCTCCGATTATCGTCAGTTACTGGGTCAAAGTCAACACTGAACAACCAATTTCTAACTGTTTTTAGGAAACCAAATACCCCTTTCGTTTCGTGGCTTCTGACATTCCCCAGTCAAACACAAGGAGCAACAGAATTGTACTATAAATGCATGTGAAACTTCAACATTTCCAACAACGTTGACTGCATACCCAACCTCAGCCCGAAGGCTTCCCTGATGTTAACGATATAAAACAGTGATTTTATACTTATTGGAATACCTTTTTCGGTCAGAATGAAACAAATATATTGACTAAAGAAACAACCATAAGCACACCACGTTTATTCGAAGCATAATAATGGGAAACGATAAATAGGTTCCGTGTTTTTTCTTTGACGGAAGCGACACGGAAACGGAACGATCGTTACCGTGAAATATTCTGGCCTGGACCGAGACTGGTAAAACATCAAACGGACTGGTGTGACCGACTGAACAACAAGTCTATCGGACTGATAACGAAAGAACTCTCAGTTCATTGTGTAAACTATTTCTCTAGATATCTCAGCCCAATTTGTAAAGGAAGAAGATGTGATTCACTGCAAAATGAAATATATATGTACATGTAATTGGATTTCATAGTCTGTTGCTGGATGTTGAAATAAACCTCACCGTAACTTTTGCGACCATGAATCGCCTTTTTTATCTTCTTTGCTAGAGATCTAGAAAGTCACAGAAGAGTTATTTTCCTTCAGAGGGAGAGAGTTCAATAGAGTTATTTCTCTTCAGATATCTGTCTCCGAGAGTAAATTCCCTTCTAAATCCTCTCTCTAGAACACGTGGTGGCGGAAATTTATACTGTAGATTTGAAGAGTAAGTAACATTTTACTGGTGGCTCTTACGATAATCTGAATAAACATCCTACTACACTGTAGCTCCCAATTTCCCAAGGTGAACATTTCATCACGGGATTGATCGAATGCCGTATGTTGAAATCGACCAACAGACTGAGAGTGAGGCATGCACACACTTTCCTTGACTACAGAGCACAAGAATGATCGTAAGGTGTTAATTACCCCACTCAGTCCTCTTCATCTCGACCTTGGGTTTATCGGATGTGTTTATCTTCACACGCGCTCAGGAAATTGAAGACTATGCACAATTATTAATTCCTTATTTAGGATCAACCAACACAGTGAACAACACATTCATGAAGACATTCGAAGATCAACTTTTTATTCAATATTAACGGACGAGTGAAAATATTTGCGGACTGGTAACATATTTGGTTTACCCGTCCGGCAGTCTGGTTAAGATTTTTCTTAAATTCGAACCCTGTGAATGAGGCCTTATATATCAAGAGAAGTTCGAAGTGGAAACATAGAAATTGATTTGATGTAATGAAGATACATATATGACATGCTGGGGTGTTCATGTTCAAGAAACTTGGTCTGTCATTGTACTTTTTTTTTCTTTTGCATATCAATCAAAGTGACCTATGCTGTACAAGTGAAAGAAGCTAAAACTCTATACCTTGAGACAAAGACTGTAGTCTGTAGACACTGATATTTCCATTTATTTATTTATTTATTTGACCAATATTTAACCAGGAATACTCCTTCAGGCCAAGCCTGCTCTCCCAGGAGGTCCTGACATATAACTTAGATGGACAAGTAATACATATGTACATAGGACAAGACACAATATAACAGTAAATTAAAACAGGGAACGTCAAGCATTATTTCGATTATATTTTTATAGTCGATTATTTTCCCCCATTGTGTACCTAAATATAGGCGCTCGATGCTCGTAACTCTTAGTGGAATGAGCAATAGCATCATAATACAATTAGGCTCAGATTTTCTGAATTTGATTATCTTGCGATATAAACATGGTGAGAACCTCCTTACGATGGGCATGCCAGCAATATTATCTGCCTTCATGAAAAGTAAGCTTGTTTATGGCATCATTACGTCCCACAAGAGTGAAAATGTTGTTCACAAAAAACGTCAATGATGACGTAAAACCATTACTTAAAAAAAAAAACATGTATCAAATTATATTCCTTCTACAGAGCTATTAAAACTGTCCAAGTTTTATTTAATTCAATTTTTATTTCAGTAGGCGTAATATAGGTAAAACGCGCAAGTAAACTTGATGATTCTGGATGAAACCCCCAGGAGCTTGTTTTATCTCAAATTGATATAAAATTATACCAGAGATTGAAATATAGAAAAAAACCCACAACAACCTGTTTCACGTGATAGGTACATTATTTTTCTACCAGTCTCGAATGCATTAACCTGAACAATGTGATCCACTATTTAAATCAAAATTTAAAAAAAAAATCCGACTTTCTATATGTCAAAGGTGAGGACATTTTCGCAGACTCAGTGATGTACAATAAAATACTTTGTGACTTATGTATCATATATATTTCACCTGTCACAAGAGACAGGTAGTTTTGCTTTCAGCCGGTCACCTACAAAATCTATACCCGATTATTTTTACCCCTGTTATACTGATATATAATATCAGTGAAGAAATAGCATATATAGACGTTAATTTTAATTGTAAATAGAAAGTCCAAAAGTACATTATAAATCAATATCCAAGTTCCACTAACTGACCAAAATGCACAAAGTTGGAAAGAAATTTAGAAATCCACTGATGATGCCATTCTGATTAAATAGGCATGTGCCGTTTGTACGTAGTGTCCTCTGTTTGTAAACCTTCCTAATTCCCACATTAGACTAAACTCTGAGGCAGGGAATTAACCACTTCTGGCTGTACTCCATGACCTGATGTGTGTCTATGTGTTAAGTTCAGCAAGCTTAGGCCGTATCATACTTGAAATATGACAGTAAATAAGCAGCCAGATATGACTGGACAAATTTGATCCAGTGACCCAGAAAATATACACCAGTCTCACCAATTCTTTTATAGGTTTCTGCTTTAATACCATATAAATATGTGAAGTAAGTTCGATACTCCGAGGCGTAGTCATTATTGAGATATGGTGGTGACAATTCATGATAAATTGACACAGTTTGACCTGGTGACCTGGGAAATATGGGTCAATCTTGCTGATTTTCAATATGTGACCATATGCATGTGTGATGTAGGTTTGGTATTCCTAGGCATAGTCATTCTTGAGATATGGTGGTAACGACGAATTGGAGACAGTACAGACGTACTTTATGCCGACAACACCCTTCAGACAAATTTTGCCCGAGGGGTAAAAATCAGATGCAAGGAATCGGCTAGGTGTATTTTTACTCATGATGATCAGGCAACTGAGTGTAATATATTAAACTATTGATTTCTCGCGATGGAGTCGTGAGAAATTGGAGACGATGGCGAAGGAATGCAGCAACTTTCAACTGAATCGGATGCAATATTTTCTCTTCAACCAATCAACACTCAAGTCTTTGGTCACATGTTAGCTCATAATGGTATGATGCCAAAGTGTTCGCACCAACAAATATTGTCACATGATCACTTTCATTTTGGATTTTCTTAAAATGAAGTCGTGAAGGTGCACAACAAACTATTATCGATGATGTCAATAGTAATTGTCCAATCCAGTTGCCTTCAACAGAATCAGTGAGGTGTGCATCGGCCGTTAGTGATTACGCATTTAAGGGATTTCAACTTATGCCTTATACAGGTACAAAGTGCGATGGAAAGTACCTCTTAGGAAAAACACATAAACACATTACAATAAAGAAGGCACATCAACCAAAAACAAAATGCCGAAGGACATGTTACAAGCAATTTGTCGATAACAACGCTGACAGGCATGAGCTAGATGTAATGACTGCAGAAAACACAACACAGCTTTTAATTTGACGTCAGATAATTTGAAGAAAAAAATCTTCATCCTGTTAGTGAAACACAGTCCCAAGAAATTGTACAAACTTTACAAGTAAAGTACTCGATTCACTTTAATTACTTTGAAGCTTGTCAAAAATCAATAAGTAGCTTCGCATAAATTTTCTTTTTCGCATACAACAAACAGAAGTCTACAGAATGACCACCCTACTCCGTGATATTGATAATATATCAGGCATAGAATACGGTAATTTCCCTAATAATTCACGATGCAGTGATGAAACTCGCAACTCCAAAAATTGACTACTTTCGAATTATTTGTCGCGCTAATTCCAGAAAAACGCTTATGTTCGAATTATATGTTACGCTGATTTTCACGGAAGATCCAAAATGGCGGACCGCTTCACCGGGATTGTTGTGATCTTGATAACCGTGTATTATGTTTGATATCTCTATCATAGTTCATTTAAAAGACTCTGGGACCTTAGGGCTCACGAAACCCAGTCGACAACTCACCAAAAGGCGACTAAAAAATGACAACTGGCGACTGAATTGTTCAGTTACTTGCCCAATGTGTCGATTAAAAATAGAGTAAATCGCCAAAGTGGCGAGTGAATTTTTGTTACATGAAGTGTTTAGTCGCCAAAGTAATTTTGTGTTTAGTTTATCAGGCAGCGAAATCCGAGCAGGCCGAAAATGTACAGGAAATAATGACAGAGAATAATGCCGACGAAAAACAGACATGGGAAAATCCTAGTCTATTTACAGACCGCACGTGGTCTGATGTAATACATCTTAGCTTGCTAAGGGCATTTCACTTAACACTACCCTTAGCTCAGTGACTTCATTCTCCATGTATTTCGCCCGATGTCAGCTTCCCCAAGCATCAAGTCGCATGTCCGCTCCATTTAAACGAGCCAATGAAATTGTCCATATTCAAAAACTTTGACCTGGAAATCTCAGACAGGAGACGTGTCAATTTCACTTAAGCGCTCAACATGCTCAAGGCGCAAGACTGTGGGAGACCAAACCGAAGTTGTGCGAATTAGCTATTTTATTTCTCACTCTAATGGAGCATGCTTCTTTGTTTTCCTTAAGAAAAATCATATTACAAGCGGCCAAACATATTTGTAAAAAATAAAATTGGCGACAGTTCACAGGAAAATGATATGCTTTTTATTTTGTGATGGGGGCACTCCGAGGCCCACCAAGGGATCGTTTCAATCGATCGCTTTCTGGAGGTGTGTCTTCGTTTTATGAATGTCATTGCGCCGATGTCGGAGCTAATGGGACCAATCGGATATGACCATTTGGGAAATGCCCTATTACACTCAGATATCACCTGTTACCGCATGGCTACGAGCAGAAGTTTCTACGAATGATCGTGTCATACATTCGGATGATGATGTAATATCTAGGATACCTCACCTAATTATATTTTGACTGGGCACGTGAAACCATGTGCAGGCTGGCATGGACGAGTCTATTTTGAGTGACACAATAAGATCATGTGCTCGCCCCAGAAAAGGTAATTTGCGACCCGCTGACTGTTCTCAGCCAATGAAATCATCATAGTAAAACTTAACGTAAACAAATAAACTTGGCGGGAATTTGCAAGGTCAAGAGTTGAAACGGCTTGTCCCATTCCAGTGCAAAGAGGTGATACGCCTAAAAGCACGACATGTGCGTTTTGACTTTAGTGTCGCTTCTAAAACAATTGTAGTCAAGTTACACCAGCTCAGTAATTTGGTTAAAAGTTTGCAGAGAAGTGGTTGGAACTTTCGTTTCATCTGACCGACTTTTCATTCTGGCCATTTTGGATTTGATCGTTTCGTTCACGCAGACTGTCGCAGACTGTTTTTGTTTCTCTCTTTTCTTTTTTCAAACTAACAATGGATTATCATGTTGTTGGAAACAAGTTCGTCATTTTATTACATGGAAACGTTGTTCTAGATTGGCGAGTGAATAAAACACCAACATCAATGTCTATTGACATCTCCCGTAGCTCAAATGAAATACTCAACTGATCCCGTGCTGCAGTCAAAATGTATGGGGCACGTTATGCAGGTCTGAAGAAATGAAATAATGGCTCCCTCAACAAAGCAGTTGTGTACATACTAACTATTACGCGGAAGCCCTGACAGGGACAAACAGAGGGAAACATTTATATCTTTGTCCTACCATATCATTTGTTTATTAAAGAAAATGAGACATATAACAAAAAATAAGAAAAAAATTCACTTGGCTTTCAGCGGCACTCCGCGACGAAAACGGGAGTGTTCGAATTTTTTCACAGGGATATTAAAAATGCTCCCGTTTTCGTTTTATTAGGATGGAGAAAATCACGACAGTGGAAAAATCGACCGTTTTCGAATTAAATTTGAAAGGTGAATTATTAGGGAAATTACCGTAAGTTCTCTCCATATTTAACTCCATTATATAGTGTGATGTCCTAATGTATTGGTGTCCAAGCAGACAAAGGTCATTGACGCCATATAGAGTAATAACAGGCTGTCAGTGGGTAATTTTGCTTCTATCCCATGCCCAGTCACATTGCTGAAGGCTAAACCACACACACAACTCTATGACCATAAACGGTCTCATTAAACTTGGTCTGAGTTAATCAATACATTATGACATCATCCTATGCGATTCGCAGCCCTGATAATGGAACAACTATAACAGTTTTATATGGAGATAATTACAAAGCTATTCCAGGCATGATTTATTGGCAACATCACAGAGTAATGGTAGTCATTTTGTAAATGTAGTTCTGTTTGTTATACACGCCGCAAAAAAGAAAATTTATGTGGAGATAACTAATGATTTTTGACAAGCTCCAAAGTAGAGGACTGATTAAAATGAACTTTAGCATTGTACACACATGTTGTAACCTGCTGTACTCCTCACAAACATTTTACTGCCTGTTGCAACTCATCAGCCTACTGTAGCTAATTATGTTAATTAACTATGATGTAATGAAACTCTGCTCTCACTGGCAAGACTATTTTTGTAGCTATGGGAAAGGATCGTATAAGATGCAGTATAAGATCGTATAAGATGCAGTCTTCAAAAACCAGCCATGTCCAAAATATTCACGATAAATATCATGCTCAAGGAATGCTTTAAAAGGTGTTTGGAGAGGATTACATCCTTCGGCACGATCAAATGAAAACGGAGAGCAAACAGGCAGACTAAATTTAGACATTAGCCTTGGCTGATTGGCACAAGGTTACAGCAGGCTATAGTCTGGAAATGAGAGACCATCAGGGCCAGGTTATTTATTGATGAGTGTAAATGACCATCAATGTTGGGCACATTCACAGTTCACAGTGATGCAAACACAGTTCACAGTGATGCAAACACAGTTCACAGGGATGCTATCACAGTTCACAGTGATGCTATTACAGTTCACAGTGATGCTATCACAGTTCACAGTGATGCAAACAGTTCACAGTGATGCTATCACAGTTCACAGTGATGCTATATCACGGTTCACAGTGATGCAACCATTCCACACTCCACAGTGCAATCATAGTTCACAGTGATGCAATCATAGATCAGTTATGCAATCACAGTTCAGTGATGCAATCGTAGTTCACAGATATGCAATCATAGTTCACAGTGATGCAATCGTATATCAGTGATGCAATCACAGTTCACAGCGGTGCAATTGTATTTCACAGTTATACAATCAAAGTTCATAGTAATGCAATCATGTGTGTAGTTCAGTGATGGAATCATAGTTCACAGTGATGCAATTAAAGTTTACAGTGATGCAATCACAGTTCAGTGATGCAATCGTAGTTCAGAGTGACACATCATAGTTCACAGTAATGCAAACACAGTTCTTATCACAGTTCACAGTGATGCAATCCAAGTTTATAGTTTGACAGTTGATGTCACAGTTCAGTGATGCAATTACTGTAATCAGTGATGTAATCACAGATAACATCGATGTCATCAAAGATCCGTAAAGAATTTGCACAAAATTTCATATCTACGACAATAAAGCTTTTACGATGGAAAATATTCGGTGAGTTGCGAAGACACATGTATGTCTTTTTGCTTTCATTCACAAAGAATTTACTTTTTACAATTCAGTTGAATAGGAGAGTACGTAATTCATCAAATTCACCTCAAATCCAATCTCTAGACAAACCTGCGTCTATACTCGGGAAGTGTCAAGTTGACTTGATTGCCACTGGAAAGAATTATACCAAATTCTAGAGTGATGGCCTGGAAACAAGACAGATTCAAATGGAGTCGGAGCAGGATCAGGTGTACTAACGCCTCCCCGGAGGATAGTATAGGCACGGTAAACAGAGCAATTCATGTCTCTCTAGCACACATGGGGGATTGTAATTGTTACAACCAACATTGAGCCTTATTTAAGATCTGTCCATTCAGAATCCCCTTGGACAATGTTATCCCGACCTCGGCCGGCAATAAATGAGAGTGCCTGATATCCAAAGGAAGAACATGCAGCATGACAGACGAACTGCCACAGGCCGTTACGTTCGCCACAATTTCAATATTGTGTTGTTCAATCTGTCACGGGTCTTTTGGGATGGAACTCTCCTCTCTGAATTTCTGTGAACCTTTGGCCGTATGACCCTGCCAACAACTGTTTGTGTCTCGTGGTCCCCTTAACCAGTGGTCAGTGCATGGTAAAGCTGAACTTTACTCAGTGATTTTTGATAGATCCGTGTGCACAGTCTATCATCGGGTCACAATGACCAATGGATCGTCAGCTCATACTCAATTTAACTTCAGCATTGTCTTTATTCATTTTCGGCGACCTTTAATTATCACATTTATTGTTGTGGTCAAATCTCAGTGCTTTGGGTTTGGAAAAGCAGAAGAGCCAAATCCCCCCAGAGATTCCCCCAGAGAACATTTGGGAGAGTATGTTTTGAGCCAAGAAGACTGATTTCATACTATGCAATCCATCAATAAGAAAAACTGTTTTTCACTGTTCTGAATTTAAATTTAGGGGAGCGATTGGGAGTAATCACTCCCACTCTTCTTGAAGCCTGAGCACTGAAATCTCAAAATTTAGTCAGATATCCCTGCCCTCCGATGAAATTTAGTTCTGCTGTTCTGCTAAAGTCGTGGTGACTGCCACAAGAACAGTGCTAGATTGGCAGTTTTTTTACCTTTGACGATTCTGTTCACAACTTTTTATTTCTAAAAATGTATTTTTAGATTTTTAGATTTGTCTTCTAAGTGCCTGGGGTTTTCGACGATCTATAACTAATTTAGCTAAATTCCAGGCCTGGGAAATGGATTTCAAAATTTCCTTTTTATCTTAGATCTGTACTTATCTTATAGCAAGGAAATATGTTCTAAATTCCAAGTTTCATTTTGAGAAGGGGCCTCCTTTACTTATTTTTAGTGAAAAATAAATTGACCGCAGTGACCACGAGGCACATGGGCATTGCTAGGTTATGTTGAGAGGGGGTTGTTTCCTATGCTTACTTATGAGAGAGTCCAGTACTACGTATGCTGTCCAACACAGAAAATTAACATATGGCTCAGCACTAGAAGAGGGTTGTTCGCACCCAACAACACCCCTAGTGATGCCCTTGAGGCATGCGGATAAAGTCCCTTAGATGCTCAGTCATTTCCCAGAACCTGAGAGCCACAAGATCAAGGTTGATTTTCATTTTTTTTAAACCAACTAAAAACCATTTCCATGTTTGTAAACTTCAGAGAGAGAGAAAAAAATACCATTTTTCATTTCATATATATATTTTATTTATTTTTTTGTGAAAAGGGCAGCTGATTTTTTTTTTTGGTGAAATTCAGCCCAATTCACTCAGGGAGATGAATGGTGCATAAATACTAGATTGCCACAAGTGTGTGTACGGCCAAACACCCTTAGACGCTCAGATATGCTATCGGAGCCATTTCCCAGCATCTGAGATTCCCAATATAAAGGATGGCTATCATCTTTTAAAACCACTATAAAATACCATTTACATGTATGCAAATCTCACAAAAATAGCATTATTTTGGTTTTCTTTTGTGAACAATTGTAGGATTTACTGTGAAAAGGCTGACATTTGTTGGGAAATTCAGCCCCAATTCATCCTACATGAACGGAAGGGACTGGAGGAGATGATAGTGCATAACTACAGGAAATTTGCCACATCGCTTTTTCACAATCAAATACAACCGTTTTAATGCCTTCCATGGTATAAAATATTACAGAAAACTTGGGAAATCAATACGGCCATAGAATTTTGACAATCACAGTTCAATGTGTCACATGTGCATATGAGTAGAACAGGTTCCAAGAATGAATAGGGGGAGAAAATTCAGGAGTTTTTCAGGATTTTTCCAATAAAACATGAAATCGTGACTTTTTCAGGACTTCAACATTTTATTCACGACTCTTCAGGTTTTTTTCAGGACCAGGGCAACCCTGTGAATACACTTGTACTTTATTACAACGCTGACGTTATGAGACAAAATATTTACTACACTATAGTGAGTATTCTTACCAGCAGTATACATATTACAGCTATATACTGGAGGACATATCAGTGGCAGTGCTAATACTGAAACAAGCCTTATACTGAACCGTGTTATACTGAGGGACAAGTGTAAATGTTTGAAGAATATTATATACCAGTATTTTCCTTTCTCTTAAATAATGTGTGACAACTATTGTCTCGTCCCCCTGTCAAAATTCCACCTGATGATTGAATGTTGATGCTGTGAAGGAAATATATGGGGAGTGACATGTACATATATTTATGACAAAGAGTGATCACTTCATATAAAACGAGAATATACAAGTTCCATTTTTTAAGTGAAGGACAGATAGATGGACAGAAAGAATGACAAGTGGAAAGAAGCATAGATGGAAGGACAAAAAAGTAGGCTGTCGTCATCGGGACCCCTCGGGCCGGGCCCAGAGCAATTGTGGAAATAATGTTTCTGACCCCAACAACTCACATATTTGGGGTGGGCATAATTTTACCTGTATGATATAGATCATAGACAGACAAAACAATATAGCAATAGAGCAGTGATTACCTATAGTAGATGTAGTCGAACGATTACTGTCTATTCACAGCAATCCACACAGGTTTGTGGTAGGAGAAGTAACTCTCCAACACTCCACTTGATGTATTGGGGGCGTTACTGTAGATGTGGTCTAAGGTAGTGTGGAGGTCTGTGGTGAGCAATGGGTGGATACGTTCTTGTAGATTGTAAGTCTCAAAAAAGTCTAGAAGTTTTCTCTTGTCTGTGGAGTCTTTTAACAAGTCTATGTTAAAGTCACCAAGGATAACAGTTTGCACGAGAGATGGGGATTGTGACCTGAAGATGGTAAACAGTGCATTAATGACATCCTGTACTGGGGATCGGGGAGGGTTGTACAAACCAATGACCAGCATGTCTGTTGACGGACTTGAAAAACACATCCGACAGCACAGACTTTCAATAGGCTTCTGGTACTGGCTGTATTAAACAACTGTATGAAGTTTCATTGTTGTGAGTGAAGGACTTTTTGAGATAATGTGTTTACAAGGATATGGACCAACAGACATGTATAAAGGGGCATAACTCCTGAAAAACACATCCGATTACACCGACTTTGAATAGGCTTCTGGTACTAGCTGCATTAAACAACTGTATGAAGTTTCATTGTTGTGAGTGAAGGACTTTGTGAGATAATGTGTTTACAAGGATAGACAGACAGACATGTATAAAGGGGCATAACTCCTGAAAAACACTTCCGATTACACCGACTTTCAATAGGCTTCCGGTACTGGCTGTATTAAACAACTGTATTAAGTTTCATTGTTGTGAGTGAAGGACTTTTTGAGATAATGTGTTTACAAGGATATGGACCAACAGACATGTATAAAGGGGCAGAACTCCTGAAAAACACATCCGATTACACCGACTTTCAATAGGCTTCTGGTACTGGCTGTATTAAACAACTGTATGAAGTTTCATTGTTGTAAGTGAAGGACTTTTTGAGATAATGTGTTTACAATGATATGATGGACAGACGGACGGATGGACGGACAGACGGATGGACAGACGACGGAGGCAACGACAATACCGCTCGGGCAGAATCTGCCCGAGGGGTAACAAAATGACAGATGAATGCCTAGATGGATGGATAGATAGGACATATGGAAGGATATTTGGATGGAATTACAGAGGGAAGGACAGATGGATGGATAGATAGATGGGAATGGCAGATGGAAGGATATTTGGAAGAATATTGGGAACGATAAATGGAAGGATATAAGAAAGGACAGATTGAAGGCTAGATGGAAAGACAGATGGAAGGATAGAGGGAAGGACAGATGTAACGCTAAATGGAAGGGTGGATGGAAGGACAGATGGAATGCTAGATGGAAAGAAAGATGGAATGCTCGATGAAAGGATGGATGGAAGGACAGATGAAAGGCTAGATGAAAAGACAGATGGAAGGCTAGATGGAAGGCTAGATGGAAGGATGGATGGAAGGCCAGACGGGAGGACAGATGGAAGGCTAGAGGGAAGGACGGATGGAAAGACAGATGGAAGGGTAGATGGAGGGACGGATGGAAGGATAGATGGAAGTGCAGAGGGAAAGACAGAAAAAAGGATAGTTGGAACGACAGATGGATGGGCAGATGGGAGGACAGAAAGAAGAAAACCTTTTCTATTTTTGTTTGTTTTAGCAATGAAAATCAATGCTCAGGGAGATCCCTTGTCAATTACATGTAAGTGTCATATAGGAGTCAAAGCCTACATGAATTATGAGATTTTCAACATTTTCTCTGATTTGGGTTTGGACCCTTACCTAAAAAAAAAAGACTGCCACACAGAATAGAGAGTGTGCCCATATTAGAGAGATCTATCCCTGGAAATGATGGAGAAAGAAAAATATGACATAAATAACATTCTATCAACATTCTACATGTATAATAGACAGACAATTACATGTATGGTTAGAGCAATCAACAGATCAGTCAACTGACTCATTAATTAAAATTCAATTTGTAGAATTTGTTCAAATTGACATGATGAACAAGGGGAAGGTAGATTCAATATTAGAAATTTTAGATCTTTAAGAGAACTTACCGGGATAATGTTGTTGAAACTTGCTTCCACGATCGCGTCAAGCGGGTGATGTTTCTTCTGGCTCATTGTCAAGGTCTCTATTTTGACTGACAATTAAAGTTGATCAAAACTATAAAGTTATCAAGCGTCGTTGTTGTTTGTTAGCGCCCGCCTAGAACTACCTGTCTGTCTGCACGGGCAAGTGAAGCTTTTATATTATTCCTCGTCACACTGGCCCGCCGTAGATAATTCATGATGTGATGTGTGACGGGGGAAGGGGGGATGGGGGGGCTTTAATGCCGCATCATCAAGCCACCTTACGCACTGATCAGCTTTCGTTATTGCAGCAGCCCATAATGCCTGTGAGATGTGGCCAGTCATTCCCCATAGACAAATACATTAAACTGGAAAGCGAATTGCCAGATGACAACGAGTAATAAATCAGATGTTAAACTGGAGAGCTGACGTAGGCCATGAAGCGTAGCCTGGGGGTTTCCATATCGCAGCCTGACACCATCCGATGACTCCGATCATTGTGATGGCTTGTCCATTCTTAATGCAGGAACCAAAATACGGTGAGCCCGAAGCTTATTCTTCAGCTACGAGTACAGCGCCCTCTTCATTCACCAAACCTGTACAAGTTAGTATTCCCGCCAGTGGAATTAATAGCCCTGCACAGCATGCACAACCATGCCATAATTCAATTGCAGACCACAGTTCCTTATTTTCTCTAAAATCGACCATATTAAAGGAATGCCTTGATCGGACACATTACGCTAAATCCAATTATCGTGATAATACATGCACATGTGTGACATCAACAACTCTCACATTGGAGTCGTCATCGCCTAATTCAGCTGAGGTAACCGGCGCCGAGTCAACGCGTGGATTCAAATACGATGCCGGCGATGAGCCTGCATTGGAGAGGAATGCAGGATTAAGCCCAGAAGCCAAGTTTAGCCGGATACAAGATGCCAGTGGATGGATGATCCACGTCTCTCAGATGAGCAAACCCTTATCACCAGATTGTTCATTCACGACATGAATATTGTATGAGGGGATCTATAGATAGTCCTGCTAGTCTAGCTGAATTAACTTTCTGAAAGGTTGGCAATGATGAGCACAGGTTCATTCCATGAAGTTTAGCCACAGATATATATGTATCTATATATATATATCTATGCAATACATTGTCGTCAGGCAATGACTTATTTCTTCCTTTAATTTGCTCTGTAACTTCGAGTCTTCATCGGCAGATGTTCCCGGAGTTATGAAGAGAATTGGCTGTGGGGATCCGAAGGGATGAAATTGATTGGCTGAGATTGCTGTTGGAAGGCCGCTTCCATCCATCACGTAGCAGATTGTAACAGGAATGTCTTCAGGGAAGAGGTCCGCCACCATTCAGTTCTTCATACCATTACTTTAAAACTCTCATAGTGATCCACAGGGGCTGGTTACCATGTTTAAATCCCCCGACACCCCCTGGGCAATGTAATTAACCAATTAACTATGGTAACGAGCTCCTGTGACTGTACCATACTGAAGAGTACCGTACATGGACCTCTCAAATACATGTTTATCTACCAAGGATGCAACCACCAGAAAATAGTATAGAATCAATATGAATTTTATGGCACAAGGACTTGATTAAATCCCCCCCCCCCTCCCTCCTCCCCATCAAGAATGAGATATTCTCCTTGTATTAAGAATTCATAATCACAGAAAAACTATAAACATGTAGCTGTAGCATGCCTGATCAGGACAAAAAAGTCTGCTACATAATGGTTAACGGGGAAGCGATATTAAGTGCAGTGGCTGTATGTTGAAATCCATTTCCTTATATTATGACATTAAACAACGCTGCTCTGCAATAAAACTAGCCATTCTAGAGCTGTTGCAGTCCTGTTAACAAGATGTTACCCCACTCAGGCGAAAACGAAATCTCCGCCATTAGGATAATTAGACGTCTAATCCAATGCCATCGAAAACCTTTTAGGCAGCACGCCAAGATAGCTTGAGCGAGAATAAATGTGAATTCACAGGTAATAGTGGCATGTGAATCGTGAGGAATGACGAGGCAAAGTTGACCACTTGGTGAGGATTGATCTCCGCGAGATAACGGTCTGCGTTAAAAGACGAGGATGTACCGTAAGGAAATTAGGGAGATAATAGCACAATTTTCACATCTTAATTTCCCGAACAATGGGCCCATTGTCTGTGTCTAGACTAAATGAGACCAAAGAAAACCGACATGGGGCCATTCATAATAAATAGTGTGTTCCCTGTAACCTTACCTATCCATATATCCGCATGATGGTAGAAAATAAGTTTTAGTGAAATTATTTTTTATTTGTATGGTTTTTAATAAATTTTGTGAGATCCCATACAAAAGGTCTGATATTTTAAAAAAGAAATAAAAAAATTCCTTGGACAAAGTTGAGTAGATACAATATAGCTACATGTAGGCCGGTACATAAGGTAGATGTAAAGGATATGTGACATTTATATGTGAACTGATTTTTTTTAAACCGGCCAAATCAGATTTTTCTTGAAGTTTACATTCTGAAATATCATACCTCACAACAGTCAATCTGGATATATGATTGATCAAAATGTGCTTCCATGCATCTTTGGTATTTTTTAGTTATTTCTAGGAAGCATTTTCCCTTGTAGCAAAAATATGCCGCCTCAAACCAAAACCAAAACCATTCTTGTTGCAAATAAATCTGACCATCGTAATCTTTTGAGGTTGATAATTAAGTATGTAAAATTCAAGAAAAATTTGAATCTGATTTTTTTATTTTTTTATTCATTTTTAGCTTTATTACCATCACACAAAATGGATTTTTCACATATTAATATCGCATATCCTTCAATTCACTTTTCTGAATATCCCACCTTCTGTTTGTGATTTTGGTCATAGAAGTACATGTACATGCGTTCGTGTTCATCATGTTTATGTCCTCGTTATTCACCAATGTCAGGGTTAAATCTCAATGAGAACCAGTGCATTTAGCTTGAACGACATAGCCAATAACGCAAGTATTGATTGATGAGTGGAATATGCCCCCTGCTGGTGTCCCATTCAACCTACCAATAACATAATTCACCATTCCCTACTAAAAGCGCCCAATCTACGAAATAGCTTTTATCTTGAGGATTCTACCGATCACCGTAAATCAACAAAATACTGAGAAAAGATAAATTAATAGCGATACTAAAATACCAAGACTGAATGAAGATAAATTGAATGGTTACGGCATGGACTCGGATGACCCGATTAGTACTATACCAACACAAGATTCTGATATTTAGTGAGACGAACTTTAAACTTTGGCATAACAGGCGTCTTCCACACTCCCCAACTCTACCTACCAAACGGTAAATCAAACATCATAAAGCTCAGGTTCATTCAAAGTTAATAATAAATAATTAACATTTCAATGATTTCTGATCTCATAAAGGATCTGTTCTGTAAATAGATCAATTCACTTTTCGACTATCGCGGTCAAGAAAGTCAATTGCAAACATAGAATCACTAAAATAATAAATTTACATGTAATTTTTACATTTTTAAACTGAAACTTACCTTACTGACATATGCGTTCGTGTGCAAACACGGATTAACAAGTGAAGAAATTAAAACAATAGCACAGTTCATTTCCCGCCTAATCACCCACGCCAGCACTCAATCACAATAGATCTCCACTTCTTACGCGTAAATGTAAAGATCCCAAGCGGGGAGGTCGGGTGGGACCATTACTCTGTCAGTAAGGTAAGTTTCAGTTTAAAAATGTAAAAATTACATGTAAATTTATTATATTTTTTACACAGTGAAACTGACCTTACTGACATATGCGAGAATCCCAAAGCAGGACGGAGGGAAGTCCAAGTGACAGCGACTAATGGCGTGAGGATTAGACGGAAGTCAGCAAGAGACTTCATGCTGGCCATAAAACTTAAATAAGAATAGGCTTCCATAAAGGCTCAATAGCGACAGGGTCATATAACGGTATCGTAGACACTGTCCCTATAGTATGCCCAGACCTCCCAGGCTCATCGGCGCTGACATAATGGAAGTTATATACACGTGCCCCCCCCTTTTTTTAAAAGAAAGTTTTTTTATGAGGAAACGTGTTCTTACCATTAAAAACCGATAAAAACACACAGGCCTCTAGTGTCTGTGTGCTGACCCGACCCCGGTGATCTGCTGCGCTGTCACCAGTGGTCCCAAGGAAAATAGGTCGTCCTTGATAAGTGTCATGTCTCTCAAGTAGTATGATGCGAAGGTTGTGTGAGATCTCCAAAACAAGCCCTCATAATATCAGTTACCGACCTGTTGGTCCACAAAGGCCAGGACGCCCCAAGCGCCCTGATCTCATGTGCAGAGACATCACACAACGCAGCCTGCATCGATGACACTCCATCGTAGGCTAACCTAATAGTTTTGGAGAGCCAAGAAGAGATAGTGTTTTTAGATATCTCTTGTTGGCTCCGGGTACAAAATGGTATAAATAATCGCCTTCGCCCAGCACGTAGTACTTTAGTGCGACTAATATATACAGTAAGGGCACGAACCGGACACATAAGGTTGTCCGATTCTAACCCTGAGGAAAGGAAATCAGCTAAGGCTGGAACCCTAAATTCTCTACAAGAAGTGTCGTACAGAGATTGGTTCTTGGCTACAAATTCAGGAATGGTAGTAAGTACCACATAAGTCCATCGAGAATCATGCCTAATTTCCCTAGCATCCAAAGCGTGTAGTTCTGACACGCGAGCCGCTGAAGCCAAGGCTAACAAAAAACTGTTTTGTAGGATAGGAATTTCAGATCGGCTGTAGTTATGGGTTCGAACGGAGGTTCTGATAAACTCCGTAGAACTAATGCTAAATCCCATTTAGGAAGTTTTGGTACAGAGACAAGCCTGTCAATCCTGAACGATCTAACCAGAGCTGTTAGATTAGGATCAGAGGCAGGATTAACGCCAGTAGACAGGTTAATAATCCTAGATAATGCAGATCTGTAACCATCCACCGTAGATGGAGCAAGACCCTTGTCTTGAAACAGGTGTAACAAGAAATCTGCTAACTGCTGAACAGAGGCAGAACGGGCATCAATGTTTCTTCCAGTACACCACTCATGGAAGACCCTCCACTTCCCTTGATAACAAGCTGATGTGGAGGATCGAGTGGAAGCGACCATTCTTCTCGAAGCTTCCCTAGAAAACCCAACCTCAGTGAGCTGATCCTTGAGCACTTGCAAACGTGTAGATGGAATGCCTGAGGTTTGTGGTGGAAAATTGCTGACTTCGGTTGACGAAGTAGTTTTTCCCAAAGAGGTAGTCGTCTTGGGACGTCTACCAGTAAATCCAGAAGGTCGGGAAACCACGGACGAGCTGGCCACCAAGGGACAATTAGATACACCACGCACGGATGCGCGCGTATCTTTTGTAGAACTAGAGGCAGGATTGAAGGGGGCGGGTAAGCATACGCTATTAGACCCGTCCAATCCTGCGATAGAGCATCGACTCCCACTGCTAGAGGATCCAGTACAGGGGACATATACAGAGGGAGTTGATGATTCAGGTGAGTAGCGAACAGATCTATCAGCGGTTGTTCCGAAATCTGAGCGATTTGGCGCAGAATGTCTGTGTGAAGCTGCCACTCCGTCGGTATAATCTGATGTTTTCTCGACAGTGCGTCGGCTAGTACATTCAGATGTCCTGGTATGTGTCTGGCACGAAGTATGATATCGTTCTGCCAGCACAGATGGTAGAGTATCTCGGTCTGCTACAGAAGCTTCGAGGACCGAGTTCCCCCCATCTTGTTGATGTAAGCTAAGACAGTTGTGTTGTCTGTAGCTACCAGAACCGACTGGCCTTTGAGGTCCTGTATCAATAAGAGTATTGCTCGATTGACGGCCATGAACTCTAACACATTGATATGGAGTAACCTCTCCTGCGGAGTCCAATAGCCTGATATCGACTTGGATCCGAGGTGGGCCCCCCCATCCTTGCATCGAAGCATCCGTGAACAGCTGATGAGTAGCTTGAAACGGAAGCAGTGTTACACCAGGCATCACGTTGAGAGGGTCCATCCACCATAATAGGTGATGTTTGACTTCCTCTGTGACAGGAATCATGGGATTCCTGTGCCTGTGTGGCCAATGCTGATTTAAATAGATCATTAGTGGCCGTAACTGTAATCGGCCTCGTGGTGTGACATCCTGTGTGGATGTCAGTAGGCCGATTATTGATGCAAACTGGATGGCAGTGCGGCAAGAATGTCTGATGAACAGTGGAATGTCGCGACATATCTTGCACCAACGAACTTCCGGTGGCCGAGCAATGACCAATTTGGTGTCGTACGCCACGCCTAGGAAGTTCCGTTGTTGTGACGGTGTTATCTCCGATTTTTCCTCGTGTGGGAGATAGCCCAGTAGTTCGAGGATGTGCCATACAAATGTTGTATCGCATCGGAGTTGTATTCTGCACATATTCCTGATAATGGAATCGTCTAGGTAAAAATGATATTTGATACTTCGACTGTGCAGATACGCCGCCACTGGCTGAAATACTCTGGTGAAGACCCAAGGGGAACTGGCTAGACCGAAAGGTAGAACCTGGAATTGGAAACGGCGAGCACCGACCAGGAATCTCAGGTACTTCCGGTAACTTGGATGAATCGGGATATGCAGGTAAGCGTCCCGAAGATCCAAGGAAGTTAACCATTCCCCTTGAACCAGAGCGGTCCTGATGGACCGGAAGGACTCCATCCGAAAGTGAGGGGGGTTCATCAGGAAGTCCTTGTTCAGCCTGCGCAGATTTATTATCATGCGCATTTCCGGTGTATCCTTCTTTGGCACAAGGAAGACCGGAGAATAGAACCCGGGGGGCCGGTCGTGGACCGGAAGTTCTATTACTGCATGCTTCTGGATAAGTTTGTCCACAGATGCCTGTGTTACCAGAAGGTGTGCCTTCCGTATAGGTATACGGGAGGGCTTGGGAGCAGCAGTAAGGGGTGGATCTATAGTAAATTCTAGGGGGTAACCGTATCGAATAGTACGGATTACCCACGGATCCATCCCCAGTTTTTGCCAATTCCGCCAAAATCCTTGAAGTCGTCCCCCGACCGGGAGACTGGATTTCGGCGGGACCGAAGTTGAGGCAATTCGTGGTCCCGCCATGTCATGAGATTGACATGGCCCGAATCGTCACCGGCCCTGCTGCTTTTTGCCACGACCTTTCCCTTTACCTTTATAGTTGGGATTGGTCTGGCCTTGCTGTTGTGGCATGCGACCCGCCGCTTGAGACTTCCCTTGGACCGGAAGCGGAAGTAGTCGGCCTAGGTTGCTTGGCTGGTGGACCGGAAGTGTCCGTAGAAATACGTTTTCCTGTCCCCATACCACCCGCTCTAGGCGGAGGATTAGGTTTAGCCTTCTCCACCGTATCCCTTAGAGACGGTATAATGCCATTAAACAACAGCGAAGATGCTGGCGATTGCTCCTTCAAAGTACGAATGACTATATCAGGAGCATGGTTGACAACGGAAGACAAGTAAGCTTGTCGTCTCAGATGAACAACCATCGCCGCATTGAACGCGGCTAAAGCCATTGCATCAGCATTAGCTTTAGCAGCCACGTTCTGAAGATCCGCCAGTAATTGTAGCTCAGGACTACTACTGGCTGCTAACTGCGAACGCGACAACCTGCTCAACACAGTGGATATGGCCGTTAGAAACCAGTCCATGTGAGAGGCTATGGCTACCCCCTGCCGCGCAGCTTCTTCAATAGTAGAAGACTGCTTATCAGTTAGCGGGATCAAGACCTTGGAAGGGACCTTGTTGCCTTTACATATGTCGGCAAGATCAGTTTCCGGTTCCGCGGCCTTAAAGTCATATGCCGAATCATGAATTCCGTACGCTCTAGACGTGGGCTTCTCCACCGGAAGTGGTGCCGAAGCGGAAGCCGGTCTAAAGAGTGCACGTTTTCCCGTTCTTGTAATACGTTCCTGCATTGTTTTAGGCTGGGCTAAAACCGTATCAAGAACGGAACATAAACCATGAATGGCATCTGACGCAGGAAGTGACGACGTCTGCATGGTAGTTGTCGACGGAGCCTCTGCCATAGTATGTAGGCGAGAGGATGTCGGCGGTGGGGGTCGTGACATATTAGGGTACAACTCGTACAGAGCTTCTAGTACCTCTGAATATGAACGTCTCTCCGGATCATGATCACTGTCATTATCCTCAATGGATTGACGTTGCGCGCCCCCCTGACGTCTCATCGATGGGTCAGTAGACAAATCAATCGGATCAGACGATACTACCGGAAGCTGTGTCGGAACCGGGGATGGAACCTGAACAGTACCGGAAGCGGAAGTCAAGAGTCGCCGGAACTGATCTAGTTCAGCTGCCTGGTGTTCCATTCTTTGCAGAATAACAGCAGACAGAGAACCATCAATAACCGGAACTCCCGTATTGATTTGTGGACTATTAGAGACCCGCCTATAAGGGGATGCAATAGGCCTAGCCCACTGCATTTCCGGACGAACCGGAAGTCTCAACCCACCGGGGTTTGTCACAACAGGCCTCCTTATAGTGGGACCGGAAGGACGAAAAGTCCTAACCGGAATCCCGGAGTTAACCATACCGGAACCTGCAGGCGACCGGAATTGGCTGACAGGAAGTTGATAATGAGCCCTATATGGGTTTATGACACCCGACCCAGAACCATTCTCAGTCATACCCTGTTGTGACTGGAACAATGCCGTATTGTTTCTATTAACACTCTGAGGTATTAAGTGTGAAACTGGCATTGTTCCTGCAGAACAATGACCTCGATCCCCTGCGTTTGTCCACCCAGAGGTGTTCAATTGCAAGGGATTTAATCCTACCCGGCCTTGCGTCATAACTCCCGTAACTGGGGTATTACGCAAGGTCGTGGAGTTTACTCCTGGTAAGACCATGGATACATTGTCTCTATATCCACCAGAGGTATTGTCTGCTGTGCTGAAATTAACTATACCTGGTATTACACCATAGTTATTTACAGCACCACTTACCATGCCTAAGGCTGCCCCTGGAGCAACAGGGAGTGTCGAAATTGGTTGACGACCAACAAACGACACCTGGGAATTATTAGATATCGGGGCATTCCCAGCGGGAGTCCCCCCAGTGATATCATTCCCAACAGCACATACGGGCGTACTTACAACGTCACCAGTGTTTATGCCCGGAGTCAAAGTGGTCCTCATCTCGGATATCGTCTCGGTTTCCATGGGGGACACACTTCCGGGAAGATCTAGTTCCACTGTGACCTCGGCTGACTCTCCCGTACCTTCATCTAGGACGGACCCCATTACTTTTACCTGTTTCTTCCTTTTACCTGTGGACAGATCAGAAACAAAAGTACTAGTGCTTGGCGCAATACCTTTATCTAATAAAGAACGTAAAGGGCCCATCCAAGGACTGCCAATCGATGCAGGCTTCTTCGCCGTCCCATTTTCAATAAAATGGGAGGGCGGAGTCATGAAATTAGTCTCCGACATTAAACCAGGGGGAAGGGAACCCGCACGAGACCCGGTCATTAAATCTTGAAATAAATCATCGGGCCATTGTTGACACTCCTGACATCTATGGGTACAATCACAAGCAATATTGCCTCGACACGCAAGACAAACAGAATGTAAGTCGGTCGTTGATTTAGACTTCACACAGACGGAACAGAACATAGAGGCCATTATTTTATCGACAGATATACACAAGAATACTTCCCAACTTGATCTTTTCGTTGCTTTGTAGACTTGTAGATGTTATCACTCGTTGTAAACGTAAAATCCTTCCGTAATACGCTGGAGCTTTACACACGATCTTTACAGTTAGCTAGCTAAGTAAAGAAGTGAAGATCTATTGTGATTGAGTGCTGGCGTGGGTGATTAGGCGGGAAATGAACTGTGCTATTGTTTTAATTTCTTCACTTGTTAATCCGTGTTTGCACACGAACGCATATGTCAGTAAGGTCAGTTTCACTGTGTAAAAAATAAAAAACATTCAATGCAAAACAGTTTTGTACAAAGCTTAGATCACTCACTTTTAGCTCGCGGGGAAAAAAAGCAATTTTCTCAAAGCAAATGAGAATCTACAACTCGGCCGGAGTCAGGCCTCAGACATACTAGTCAAATAATAATAGACTATTTTCGTATGGGGACAGATATACATAGATCTGGTGAACCCAGACAAACAAACATACAGGGTGGGTGATTCAATCTTCAGGGATTTGTCCAGTCTGGACTGAGTCGTGCCATTTTGTTAACTGATTTCCCCATTGGGCTCTGCTGAGGCATGCTTCCTCATAAAGGCCAATATTGAAGGGGCTCGAGACTGCACATCAGAGGGCTGAGACTCGATCTTCAAAGTAGATGGAATTATCATGTGCAGACCTTCCCCCATATGTACAAGACATGGGCCATATGCATGTATGGACACTGATTCAATAACAAGGATAGGCTTGCAGGCGCTGATCAAAGATCTGAACTTCGACCATGTAGTGCCAATCCATGATGACATCTACTTTTGGTTTTTCAACTGAATATGGCAATATATAGATTTATTTCCTGAGGGTAACAAATGTCAATACATTTACTTTGTGTGTGTCATGGAATTTCTGACATGCACATGTATTGGAACATCAAAAAGAAAGTATATACATGTATGTATAGAGATATAGGAACAGGTTTCATTTGGTACTACACCCTTTGTCATGTGCACTCCAATCAAGAATACAGCTCCCAAACATTTTAATTATCATTGTGAAAGACTCCTGAAACTAATAGACTGCAACAAATGCTGTGGGTCATACATGTATGTCTTGAAAAATGGAGACATCAATTTCGAAGTATCTTCAAAGAGAATTTTCAAGATTCATTCCAGCATTTTCAAAGACAACTTATTGATTTATAATAAAGTTGGATTGGTACATGTATAATGAATATTCTCATCAGTTCTGGATGTAAATACATCAACGGGTTTCCTCTAAATCAAACCAATCGGGGAATGTGCTGAGCTGGTTGATCACGCCAATCCACTGTGAGGTATGAGATGTGAAAAGTTCGACATTCCTCGCTGGCCAAACTACTTTGATGTTAGGCTAAAATCGGCATCGGAAGTTGAAGCAAAAACAACAGGCATGGGATACCGACATGCTAATTCAAAACAAGCACTGGGGATCATTTAAAACTGTTCACACTGGGATGGGAATGGCGATGCCCCATAAGGTGCTGAAGAAAGAGAGTCATTCGGCTTCAGTCCAAGTTGTTAGAGTACATGAGATGTCATCTCAACGTGATTTTTTCATCATATGTCCTATATATAAATGCTTCATGAAGGTAATTCACAAAACAGTCCGCTTGATGTGATAATTTGAGATGTGTTTAACTTTGTGAAAGAGGGGCTGTAGGGGGCCATCATATTTGTATACTAAAGTGATGACCTATGGGGAAGTGACAGCGTTCTTGTTCCATACGACGTAATAGAGGACACAATATTGGTAGCGTCACATGGTCTTCACCACAACGCTAACGTTACTTCCACTCAACTCAGACATCATTGTCTCTCGACTCTGTAGTTTGTCTCTGTAGTTATACCTCAACTCTGATTTATCTAATGGCGGCGCCCTACAGTTGATCAGTACAAAATGAAAACGCTCTCTCCGGCATCGAATGGGTTTTTCCCGTAAAACGCATCAATTCACACATCAGAACCTGTTCTGGCAAGTTCTCCTTTAATTGATCTAAGAGGTGTTCTAAAAGTGATTGAATTATTACAGACTTTATCATACATACACTTGTGAGGTCACATGTCTGTATCTAATTGTTACACATATGCTACAGATGAAATATTGCTGAACACGACATCAAATATAATTCTCCGTCATTCTGGCACGCAATTTTCGAACATCCAGAGACCAACGAGTGAGTGAGTGAGTGAATAGGGTTTAACGTCGCTTTCAACATTTTTTCAGCTATATCACGACGGGGAAGGGAAGGGAGGGGAGGGGGAGGGGCAGGGGTACCTACTTGTAACAGAGCAGATCTAATGCTGCCATTTTATAGTGCTGTCCCACTGAAATGTCATGCCGTCAGAGACCAACGAGATTACACTTGAACTTAAAATAAAAACATACCAATCTGCTGGTTTTACTGGAAATTAAGCTCATTGCTCCAGAATAATTCATCAGCATTAATTAGGAAAGGTAATTACTGGACATATCCAGACTGGAAATTAAGCTTTTCATTGCTCCAGAATAATTAATCAGCATTAATTAGGAAAGGTAATTACTGGACATATCCAGATAGTGACAGTCATCAACAGTTAAGTACTCATCATACTTAAGATAAGTATTTAGTTGCAGCTAAGTTCTGAGAAGCTGGGATATTATGGTTATTTTTGGATGCTGTATGATTGAGGATCTGAAGTCCAGGTCATGCTGGGCAAATCTTTATCAGGGTCGGGCCTGAATAGAGGACAAGGAGTGCAAACAATGTACTTGAGTACATGCACAGAAGTTATTTTTTATTTTCTAGCCCACCATCACCGGATGGTGGGCTGTTCAAATCGCTTTTCGTTCATGGTCCGTCGTCAGTCAGTCATCCGTCAGTCAGTTGTCCGTCAGTCAGTTGTCTGTCCATAAACAATTCTTGTTATCGCGATTTGTCAGGAACTATTGCATGGATCTTTTTGAAATTTGCTACACAGGTTCCCCTTGGGGTCTAGTTGTGCAAGATACCTTTTCTGGTTCGATTTGGAAATTCAATATGGCCACAAGGTGGCCATCTTGGATTTCCCCATGAAACTTTGTTATCGCGATTTCTCAGGAACTACCGCATGGATCTTTCTCAAATTTGGAACGCGGGTTCCCCTTGGAGTCTAGTTGTGCAAGATACCTTTTCTGATCCGATTCAAAAATCCAATATGGCCACCAGGCAGCCATCTTGAATTTCCCCATGAAACATTGTTATCGTGATTTCTCAGGAAATACTGCATGGATTTTTCTCAAATTTGGCACACAGGTTCCCCTTGTGGTTCAGTTGTGCAAGATACATTTTTCGGGTCCGATTCGAAAATCTAATATGGCCACCAGACGGCCATTTTGAATTTCCCCATGAAATTTTATTATCGTGAATTCTTTGGAACTACTGCATGGATCTTTGTCAAATTTGGTACACAGGTTCCCCTTGGTGTCTAGTTGTGCAAGATACCTTTTCCGGTCCGAATCGACAATCGAATATGGCCAACAGGCGGCCATCTTGGATTTCCCCATGAAACATTGTTATCGTGATTTCTCAGGAAGTACTCCATGGATCTTTCTCAAATTTGGTACATGTACACAGGTTCCCCTCGGAGTCTAGTTGTGCAAGATACCTTTTGAGTTCCAATTCGAAAATCAAATATGGCCACCATGCGGCCATCTTGGATTTCCCCATGAAACTTTGTTATCGTGATTTCTCAGGAAGTACTGCATGGATCTTTCTTAAATTTGGTATGCAGCTTCCCATTGTGGTCCAGTTGTGCAAGATACCCTTTTTGGTACGATTAGAAAATTCAATATGGCCGACAGGTGACCATCTTGAATTTCCCCTTCAAACATTGTTATCATGAATTCTCAGGAACTACTTCATGGATCTTTCTGAAATTTGGTACACAAGTCCCACATGGGGCCTAGTTGTGCAAGATATCTTTTTTGGTCCGATTCGAAAATCCAAGTTACGCTTCAAATTAATACGGTATTCCCGAGTTGTAATGTTGCATCACAAGAGTCGGCGGATCAAACGGTGGAGCATATTCTATATATTGACTATAGAGAATATCCATACCTTCACCTTCTATATCAAGGAGTTTAAATGATTCCGAACTAAAACGTATTTCTTCAAATTTTAAATCAGTTTACTTTAGTCCATGCCGTTGCAAGTGAACTGCCCCACCGTTTCGTCTGCCGACGAACCCATTCATTTCAGAAATGAGATCCACATCACTTGTCTGCCCTTGTTTGAAGCTGGCTTGTGACGAGACCTCAGATCACCTGGCCCAACGTCAATACTTGTGACGTTGTTCAGTCTTCGGGCTTCTGGTCTGATGTGATGTCACAGAGAGGGTTTGCGAATCTGAATTCAGCAGGGCATTAAGGAGTATCAACTTATTAAAAGTAGATAGACTGGCATATATATCTTCATTCAAAATATAAAAAAATATAATAAAAAGGAGAATCTAAAAACCTTTAAAGACTTATTTTTGTATACTTAATCTCACGTAAACTTTGAAGCATATTATTTGACATTTTAAGGTTTATACTCAGATAAAAGCTAATCTGTAGAATTCTACTCTCATCCCCTTCTGAAAATTACTTTGGATTCATGGATCGATCCATTTACATTTAAGATCTATGGTAATCCATCTAATAATTGGATACCTCTATCAAAATTGAATCACCCCCAAACTTGGGGACAAAATCCAATTGGTCATTTTGATAAATTTCATCACTCATTAAAATCATTGAAATAATGAAGAAATGATGGATTATATTATGAATTTTTTTTTCAACTCCCTGTTCTAATAAATTTGATCACCTCCTGATTTCTTGGAAGAAAATGTCACTTCCTGTGATTGAATTATTTATTAGAGGGATCACCATAACAGAAGAGCCAACATAAGAAGAGCTTTAGATATTACAATTAGACAAATACTTTAGGAAGAACTTTTATTCTGTAGTCTGAATTATTCATTTACACCACATCAGACATCAGAGGTCCGGTTCTCTGGAAATAACTGAGGAGATATAGTGTATTTTGATATACTAAGGCCCAATCAGTAAAGTCTGACAACATGATTGCTGTTATCTGAGCATGATAATCGTCTCTTGTCAGTACAAAGCTGAATCTTATTTGGCATTACAATAAAATTCTGCAGTACTAAATCAATCAAACTATGTCCACAGGAACGGTAGATACTTCATGTAGGAAGCTATTGTCTGAGTCTTTGTGCAGCTGAAAAGCTTGTAGTCTAGACACATTGTTGTCCCCAGACTTGGCTATTGTATGCATTGTCTCGTGATCTTACATGGAGTATGAACCACAGGAACATATATGCCCCACCATACATAAGGGCCTTTGTCACCCCAAAGTACTTCCACCTTTGCCCTGTTAACCCCAGATTAACAGGCATATGTACATGTACCTGTGAATCTTGTTTTATTCAGATGGTTTATCAGTTCAACCCAAGATACTAACCAGACATGGCTAAACTCAGTTTCAACAAAAAAAGAAGTGACTTTCACAACTATCCACCAAGTATCATCAGGTGAACCCAAATTGACAGTAAACAGTAGAGCCCAGTTGACATTAAATGAGAGCAAGACGCAAGAAAATCGGGATTAAGATTGACTGTGTTCAAGTTTACCAGTGATGGCCAGTCCCTTACATGCTTTCACTACGCCTATGTTGTTGAAGACTGTTTGATATGAATGATATTTCTGAACATCTGTCAAACACTCTGAAATTTCATACGGCATATACATGTAAGGTGCAAGAGTATTCTATTTTTTTTTTTTTTTGTCATCACATCGGTGATGTCGGAAGTCGCACTGTGAGTAATACTCTCAATTTTTGCTGTCTTGTTTCTCTGTGCAGTACCGATACCAAAGTCCAACATGATAATTGCGATGACCTAGCAATCTTCTGCTATCACGTCAGATTGATTACTTGATGCGTTGTATATTTTTGAAGACCCATTAATTTAACCTCTTCACATGACTGATTTTTTCTGACCGCATCCAAAACAATTCCAGGAATTCTTTTAACTGGAAGAAAAGTAATTTTTGCACAGATAGAAACAATCGTGCATACATGCATATGTACTTGTGTGATTTCGTCCAATCATAATAGTGGATGTGCACAAATGCAGCCAATCAGAATGAGGAAGACAAGTGCATGTAAAGGTGTGTTTGTACAGGTTCTATTCTTACCTGAAAACTATGGTTGATATTTTTCGTACTGCATTCGGCCAGGCTCAAATCAGTCAGTTCAATCTCATTAAAAATCTCGGACTGAAACGAACAAAAACATTTCATTTTATGACATTTTTGCCACCATGCAGTATTAGATAGATGAACATCTCTAGATAGAGCTCATTTTAACAGGCAACCCACATGAATTATTATATTCAATTTCCTCAGAAATGTTTGTTGGAGTAACCAGACTACCGACCCAAAATTAACTAGAACTCGTGGACTTCGAAAGGCTGCCGTTATCTGTGTGATTTTATGGTTTTGATGTTTGACTGTGATCTTTAGAAATACATAGTTTTTCCTATTTCCCAAATTTGATCATGTGTATAGGTTGTGTTTTTTGATCATGTGTATAGGATATGCTTTAGTTACCTTTGACAGTCATACCAGGATGAAATGTACGAAGTACAATAATTTGATAATTTATTCCATTAATTAATTTGATGCTTCAGTGAAGATTTTAATGAAAACCAGAGCGTCTGAAGTCCACCGACGTTGAAACTACTGATTTGGCTTGGAACCTTAACATTCAGTACCCAGCATGGAAAGCAATCTCGAATGTTATCCACATACCAAATCTGCAAAGAATCCATTCAGGTTTTTGAAAGTTACCGTCCAGAAGTAACTATTTTTTTTCTTGTCTTCCTGGTACTTCAGCTTGTCACCCCTACCGAATTTTTTTTTATTACCATACTGTCATGTATTCCAACTAGTTTCTCCATTTTTTTTTCAGGCATTGTAGAATTTGAACACACGCTTTTTTATGTTTTTTTTTCTCTAGATCGGGAGACGTTGATGACATTGACAGATTTATCTCCTTCCTCTAGCTCTGCATTGCCAAGATCAATGTCCTCACTTCATGATATTGATCATCATCCTAACGCATGGCACGATCATACGTAGAAACTTCTGCTCATAGCCATGCAGTAATGGGTGATATCTGAGTATATTAGGGCATTTCCCAATTGGTCACATCCGATTGGTTCCGTGAGATCCGACAACGGCGCAATCACATTCATAAAACGAAGACACAGCTCCATAAAGCCATCGACTGAAATGATCCCTTGGTGGGCCTCGGAATGCCCCTATCACAAAATAAAAAGCATATCATTTTCCTGTGAACTGTCGCCGATTTTATTTTTTTGAAATAGGTAAGGTTGTTTGTAATATGATTTTTCTTCAGAAAAACAAAGAAGCATGCACCATTAGAGTGAGAACTAAAATAGCTGATTCGCACAACTTCGTTTTTGTCTCGCATAGAATCTCCCAGTCTCTGCACTCAAGTGAGACTGACATGTCTGAGATGCCCAGGTCAAAATATTTAAATACAGATAATTTCATTAGCTCGTTTAAATGCGGCGGGCATGTGAATTGATGCTTCAGGAACAACTTTCGAACAGGATTATGTCCCTCCAGAAATATCCTTTGCAGCTGAGAGATGGCACCGTGTGGAATAAATGCCGAATCATAGCGTTAAGCTAAGGGCAGTGTTAACTGAAACGTGATATGCCCTCAGCAAGCTAAGATGGATGTTGACTCGGTGGGCTCATTTCTCTCACCAGACTATTCCACTATTAGGGAGTTAAGTGTAACATGTCAACAAAAAGTTCAATTATGAGATTAAATTTGTTGGAACGATATTCTCTCAAATATCATAACAGCAGGGGGTTTTAGCCACTTTTTCATCTAGGTAACCCAGATTAAAAACTTGAATTTTTCTGAAGAATTGAAGTTTTGAGAAATTTTGAAATTGAGTTTTGCTCCAAACAATTGAGTTTTTTATCGATGGGAAAATGCGCGCCAAATACGCGCAAAAAAAATTGTGTTATAGTGCATAAATATTGACTTCTTCAAGAGATAAGTCGAGTTCCCAAATGAAAATGTTGAATTGTGACGAATAATCAAGCAAAATAATTGTTGTTGTTGTTGTTTTTACTAGCTCAACTCGCGAGTGCTACGTTAGCGTGTCTGGAGCAAGTCAAAATCGGCACGGGCAACGCAACGTTCATGCTCATGTGTTAGCTGCCCGTGTTGGCAAGCACGATTTTCTTCCGATTAAAATACTCAGTGACAAAGTTTTATTCAGCTTTTATTCTCCGCAACGATAAAACGTAGGACTCACTCCGCGTGTTCTGGTTTAGTTCCGTTAAGTTATCAAATGTTGCCAGGCATGAACAATCGATAGTAATATAGGCCGAACAATCGTGCCAGTCAATCTGGTGCAGTTCTTTTTATTTATCCATTAGTTTTGCCTTTCAAGCATTCGCTAACCACAGCGCCCTCAACGAGCAGATCAATTACATAAAGGGAGATCACTTTCAAGCAGCTCTCGTAAAAGTCTCGCGAGAGCCTATTTTGCAGTATGCGCAAAGATGTTTCCGCGCAGTTTTTCTTCCTGGATTTTGGATTTTGAACTTCCGGTTCAGAATTTTATACTAACAATTTGGGCTTGAAAGACAGACTTCCGTTTATCTGAGACAGCCCAAATTGTTACGAATTTCTAGTTCAATATCTTCTCCACATTTGGCCCTGTGACGGTAAGTCTCAACTCTGCTTTGTTTTTTCGCAATCTTGCGGACAAGGCCATTTTTGCCCCCATGAGACCGAGCTGATGCAATAAGGCTGCGCGCTATGCGGCAGCCTTAATAATTTGTCACCGATGTTCAGGAAGATTTAACCTCTCCCCCACGGTGGTCGCAGTCAAACACATTTTAACTGAATAAATGGTTCATCTTTTGTTTAAGGGTCACAAAACAAAGGAGAGGAATACAGTTTCTGAGTACAACAGTGAATCTAGATGGGCAGCTTATCAGTAAATATAAAGGACTGAACAACAGAAACTTACATGAAAGATTTGCCATAATAATTCTCCCAAAGTTTACGGTTTTATTTACATTACCACAATAAGAATCCGTGCTAATGAATAATGTCTGAAATAAAGTGTAATATAAACTTGTAAATAAAGTTGATATGTTTCTTGCCTAAATGTAATACTGCCTGCCAAGAATGATTTGCCTACAGACCTACCTTTGTGGACGGTTGGGTAAAACTCAACAAGAATTTTTTTACGGAGTGAATGCATGAGTAGAATTAAATGTCGTTTTCAACCTTCTTTTTTTTCTTCTTTTTTTTTAATTGCCTAATGTGCATTTTGATGTATATTGATATGGTGAATTCTAAAATGAAATTACAAAACCTGAACCAGCAACATGCAAAAACAAGACCATGAGGGTCACTTTTCAACAATTGCAGATAACTATCTAAACGATTCAGCAAGGAGTAAATATAAACTTCTATATGTAGCTTTTCTAGAAGGGAATGCTGTGAAGAGTGAGAAACTTCCCTTGCATAATTAACCATATACCGTATTCCAAATTGTTCTACCAGTCATAGCAGACATTGCCTCAAAAATAACCTGACCCTGCATGGGCACAGAGCAAATAAGCTGGTCTTGCTTTTCATTGCACTCTATGGTATTCCAAACATATTCTCACAATTCAACTCTACAGGAATGCAAAGCTATCACTTTTATAAAGATTATTAATATTTCACAGGAATCAGTTAAGAAAGGATTTGAAGTTAAGAAATTTCTGCCATTGCAACAAATCTCTCTGTCACACCTTACATTTAACATAAAGTACTTTGGCTACAACATTTGACACCACAGTAATTGCAGAATCCCACGCATAATTTTGAGAGCTGAAGATGCTGTTTGTTACTCAATAATGCTGAACACATATATTTAGATATATAGTTCTTGTAAGACGATATACCCTTCGCTTTTCAATGTGACTTGACATGTTATCAAATGGAGCGATGGCTGCCCACTGGCTCATTTACCACTATTGAATCCCGTAGATTTTTGTCGCTTCCGTCGTACATGACCCATATGCCTACATTGTATATGTTGATGTAGATCCCTAGACAGACAGGATGGATAAATTTAGCTCAATTCCAGATTTTCTCCAATACCGGTACTAAATTTGTGAAAGGAATTCTCGCTTTGGAATACATTTTTCAGCCTGAAACATGTCAACCAAACTGAGAGTGGAGGTTTTTTCAGTGCAAAAAATAACACAGAATCCTCCCAGGTCGACAATTTAATTCCCTTTTAAGGTCTTGTACACCTCAGTCACCTCAGTAAACATGCTCGCTTGGATATGGCAGAAATTCTAGCTTAAACTGCATTTTGGCTGGGAGTGCTCGGTTAGACCACAATATTTTCCGGAAGCTAATAATAGCCAGGGTGAAACTATGTGAGAAAGCCCAGGGAGAGGCTTTGTCCAAATGACGCAAGTTGAGGAAGTGGGAGAGAGAAAATTAGATTTAAGGTAGAGTTCAGCAATATTTCAGCTATATAGCGATGATCAAATAACTTATCTAAACATGTGAACAAGGCAAGCCAATAATCCAACATCAATCTAAAAGTGATAAACACATTAAAAAAAACAGGTATGTGTACATACATTAAAATATATTTAAACTGATTTCTGTGAAATAATGTAAAATCAAATCTCCTGTCACTTGACTAAAAAGATCTTCTAAACTACAACCTCAAAATCTACAAAAGATCTTCTAAACTACAACCTCAAAATCTACAAAAGATCTTCTAAACTACAACCTCAAAATCTATAAAGCTGATCAAAATATGTTTAACTGAGAGTTTCCCATGGCATGGGATACATATATATTCGGGCTGGTTCATTTTTTAATAAATGTTTGGGTGTCAGTCGTGAATGGTAGATTCTTGCCTGATTTTAGCCTGATCGAAATGCTTCTGACTGCCGAGATGAGTAGGCCCACGACCCATAGTTGGGAATCTATAAATACTGGCACTGTTAACGTGGATATGGGCACTAATCCAAATAGGACTGTCACACTATTGCATTTATCTTGAATGTGATTAATATTACATTTACCTTGAATGCAATTACCGACATCAAATATTTTACGTGACGCACAAGCCCAAAGAATATTATAATATTACAGCCAATATGCACAATACATGAAATGTCACCAGATCCCTGCGAGCCATTATCCACTGCCATCACCGACCGGAGATCAAATTTATGTGCTGAAACTGGAGCAATCCCATCGAAGGCTCCAGGGCAAAAAGTTCATCGGGTTCATTGATATCACAATGAAAGGAAATACATAACAAAACAAAACAAAAATGGAACCGTTCAATCGTTCATTCTTTGGGATGTACTTTTCAGAAATTCTTTGAAGATAAAGATCATTGTCCGTTAAAAGAGCACAGCGCATTCTGAGGCCAACGTCAAAAGAAAGGTGTATTGTCTAAAGTCAACAAGGGAAGAAGCAACTGGTTATAATGATTATGATCTGTAAGGGAGCTTCTTGAAATGACATGTAGAGTATACTAGGAACTGGCATAAGGCAATCCAAACAGTGTGGCATGGTGCGCCAAGCTGGAACTCTTAGCCCTCACATCCATTTTTGAACTCACTAAAGCAAGGATGGCATATGGCTTGCCATACAATAACACAGAGGGAATGGTATATGCCATTCCAATTGGAACACCTATCCATGCTGATCAGAACACCACACTGGGCATAGTGTATCCTATTTGGATACGGTAACCGGCATATGCCATTCCTTTCAAGGAACTCATGCCCTAATTTCAAGGAGCTCCCTTATACCAGAACAGATACTTTTGTATCAACCATAAATTCATTATTATATGCTATTGTCTTTGGCAATTATTAGTTTGAACCTTCACTCGTGAAATAGCCACTACATGTACCTGTGGATGAGGATTGTTTTCCTTGAAAGCTTGTATAATATTGTGTATAGCCTATTCTACATTGTTGTGTTTATTGTAGGTTAAACCTTCACTATGTAGAGTTCAAACTAAATATAATTGGAACTTTTGGATTGAAAGGAAAATCAGCGTCAACACCACACATACAGGAGTTGTATGTCTTAATGGGATAACATAACATATTCTTCCCACACAACCTCTACATACATTTACATCACGGGACTCCCTGAAAATCTTTGCGTGGGTAAATTAAACATCTAGGAAAAAAGAGCGACTTTCTGTAGAATTCTGTGAACAATATAAAAAGGAGTGGCATAGAGAGATACAACAGTTATGCCTCCATAGTGGTCTGATTGTATGACATTATGCAGAGCAGAAAACGTAAGCGGCATAGCTGCAGGCATTTAATCCCGGCTCTCGATGTAGAATGAAATCTCCTAGTTTCTGCCATAAGGGTCGGAGGGTTTGCTGATAAACTTCAACGGCAGCTGATGAGATCAACTACTACACACGTAAGAGAGGCTCAACACACGACACATGTACGTCGAGAGAAAACGTGATCCTCTCAACAACGACGTAATTAAAGGTAAATCTAATGGAACATTGACATTAAAGGGTGAGTGAGTGAGTGAGTGAGTGAGTACGATTTAACGTCGCTTTTAACAATCTTCCGATCATATCACAACATTTGGGTCGACTATTACTTTTCACACCCAAGACCCCACCGGTAGTGTTCTATTCCTTTTTACATACAGCATTTATGGACAAAAAACAATCCAAAAGTGACATCTGGTGGCAAGGTATGCATATATAAGACATTTGAACAGAAACTGTTCAGCCATTCGATACATCCTGTCAAAAGATATTGCCTGGACAACAACTATTTCACATAGATGTATGAGAAATTCAAGATGGCGGCAGAGGCCATATTTAATAAAATATCTCGGTGGAAAGCAACACCATTTGCTCTCATCTATATGTATATATGAAGTCACTACCCAAATTTGAAATTAATCGATACATCCCATCAGAAGATATCACCTGGAAAATCAATATTCCATGAATATTTATTTATGAGAAATTCAATATGGCGGCAGCGGCCATATTTATTGTCACATCTTGGCAAAAAGCGAACTCAACCCTCCTCTCACCTATAAAAATCCTCTCGCCAAATTTGAAATCAATCGATAAATGCTATCAAAAGATATAGCCTGGAAAACAAAAATCACAGATTTATGGATGCCCAGTATTCCAAAGTCCCCCTCTGGCGGGGGCAATTATATTCAACGATATCTTCATCAGGCTACATGTTATCAGTCAGGTTGTAAACATTCACAGTTTATTACCAGGAGTTCTAGTCTGCACGCAGAACAACTTTACTTCGGGCAAATTTACATTCGTGAGCAGCTAAAAGCTGGCATTTTTACTGATAAAACTAATTGGGTCCATTCAGTATTCAAGGGTAAATGTAAAAGAAGGTAAACAGCTTGGAGCTGTCATGAAATAACAAGCACATACGTGTGTAACACCGATAATCGCAACATACAGGGGATGAACACGATAACTGGGTCCCCCAATTATTCTACCATCTATCAAGCTCAGATGGGATGAATAATTCGAAAGGTGGTCTTAAAACATGACAAGCCGTAATAACGGGTCAAATGACCAAAGACAGAAAGCGAGTAGCCTAGACGTATATTTCTGTCGCGTAATTGATTGAAGCTCCAGTGGGCAGCATGGCCGCACGACCGTCGGTTTCCAGCGCCGGCAGCGGATATATCTCCGCACCGAGATACCCGTCAAGTCATCATAGAGGAGAGCCACAGCAATTGACATTTCAACGCAAGTCATTATTACGGTGCCAATCAAATAAGCAAGCCATCCGCGGGACAATTTCCTGACTGGCTCGTTCTCACCAGCAGTCAAGCTGACAGCCCTGACCACGACCAAATTCCGGGGTCGCTTACACGGACCCTTTAACAAACACAGTATTATCACTTCTAAAAATGGACAAAAGAAAAGGATTCTTTCCAATTAACAGGTTAGAGAGACCTACCTCTCTAGAATAGAGGTAAAAAAGGTTGTTTTGCTCAGTAAAGTCAAGAAAATATCGAACTAAAGAGACATCTGCCATCAATCTCAAAAGAATCATGCCTTCATAATAGCGAGATTACAACTCTCACGTAAGCGGAAGCCATGCCACTATTTTGACAGTGAGGCTTCCTCTTACATCATCGCTTGAATGAACTTTTTCTGTCCACTGCTAACGGTAAACATCAATTCAAATTTCGCGATTAGCGATTAGTGAACTAAATTTTGTAATCAGTTTATGAACTTACTAAATAAAACAACAGATTTGACTAGTCGGATTTCAGTTTTGTGCATGCCAAAATATTTCAGAAGTATGTATTTCCTCTATGGGAACCCATCAGAACCTTTCTCTAGCCCAATGTGTTAACAATATGATTGTACTGAACACTGTAATTATGATGATGATAAAATAAACCAAAATTGTATGGGCCACAGGATTATTGATACAAGATGATCTGAATTCTGAAAATGATTATAACCATGAGAAAAAAATGCTGTATGCCCGGTTGTTCCATCGGTTCTTGCTCTTTTTCACATGTTCTACCTTGGAAATAGGACAACGGTCTGGCCGAGGATATACTTGTATAGTTAGACAATGGGAATGGTAACATTACAAAATAGCCCATTGGGCTTCAATACCCCTCGGCTATCAGTTATTGTTTACACCCAGCAATCATGCATTGTAGCCCCGTGGGGCTTCCGGGGATTGACCTGGGATGTCGTTGTGCACACCGCAGGTCATGGTAAGAATATGCCTCAGCTCCTCAGAGAGCTTGTCGTAAGAGGCGAATAACTGAGCCACCCGTGGGGTTCCCGGGTGTGAAAAGGAATAGGACCCAACGTCGTGATATGACTGAAATATAGTTGAAAGCGACGTTAAATCATATTCACTCACTCACTCACTCATGCATTATATAATATCATCAGTGTACATGTATTTTTAGAACTAGATTAACAAAAATGTGATCTAGTAGGGTTGGCTGTAGATCGCTTTTGCCAAGGCCTGAGGTTCTGGTAGAGCATGATCAACCGAATTCTTAGCTCTAAATATGCTCTTCTAAAAAGTTTATAATCAAATAAAGTAATTTTATCAAGGTCAGTCATCTTCAAACAATTTCAAGTCAATTCTAATTTAATTGCATAAGGAACAGGAATTTGGAGACCTTAGACTCAACATATAGAATTTGACCTTTGAAAAATAGGTCAAGGTCAGTGATATTCTTCAATAGGCTTCAGGTCCAGCCATAAGTGGTATAAATTTGGACAATGTAAATCTTTCTTGGAATATTGTACTAAATAGAATCTGACCTGGTTAACATAGGTCAAGGTCAGTCATCTTCAGCACACCTTTGGAGCATCACCAGATGTACACATAGTATTAATTTGGAAAGCCTAGCTTTATTTCTCAATGTTATATCATAATAAACAGTATACATAAATAGGTCAAGGTCAGTCAACTGGGATAGGCTTCTAGTCAATCACGAGTTGCACACATAATATGAATTTGGAGACGTAGCTTTAATCCTTCAAAAAATATAGCAAATACTAAAATTTGACCTTGATAAAATAGGTCAAGGTCAGTCATCTTCAGTACACCTATCGACCTTTGCCAGATGTACACTTAGTATTAAATTGGAAAAGCCTAGACATATTTCATGTTAGACCATAATAAACACCATATGACCTTGAAAAAATAGGTCAAGGTCAGTCAACTGGGATAGTCTTCCAGTCAATCACCAGTTGCATAACTAATATGAATTTAGAGACCCTAGCTTCAATCCTTCAAAAAATTTAGAAATACTAAAATTTGACCCTGATAAAATAGGTCAAGGTCAGTTATCTTTAGTATACCTCTGGACCTTCGCCAGATGTATACATAGTATTAATGTGGAAAGCCTAGCTTTATTTCTTCATGTTATATCATAATAAACAGTATACGACCGTTAAAAAATAGGTCAAGATCAGTCAACTGGGATAGGCTTCTAGTCAATCACGAGTTGCATACATAATATGAATTTGGAGACCCTAGTTTTAATCCTTCAAAAAATATAGCAAATACTAAAATTTGACCTTGATAAAATAGGTCAAGGTCAGTCATCTTCAGTACACCTCTGTACCTTTGCCAGTTGTATACATAGTATCAATTTGGAAAGCCTAGATATATTTCTTCATGTTACACCATAATAAACAAAATATGACCTTGAAAAAATAGGCCAAGGTCAGTCAACTGGGCTAGGCTTCTAGTCAATGACCAGTTGCATAAGTAATATGAATTTGGAGACCCTAGCTTCAATCCTTCAAAAAATATAGCAAATACTGTAATTTGACCTTGATAAAATAGGTCAAGGTCAGTCCTTTTTAATAGGCTTCTGACCCTTCACCCGATACATTTGTGGTATGAATTTACAATGCCTGGCTATAATTCTTCTTGAGATATCGTGTTCACAAGAAAGATGGACAGACAGACAGACGGACAGACAGACAGACGGACAGACGACGACAATACCCTTCGGGCAAAATTTGCCCGAGGGGTAAAAACCACATGCACCAAGTGGGTGATCGAGTGAAAATGATTTAATGTCGCTTTCAAAATACTTCCATCATATCACAACGTTTGGGTCCTATTCCTTTTCACACCCGTGAACCCCATGGGTAGGGTCCTATTCCTTTTCACACCCGTGAACCCCACGGGTAGGGTCCTATTCCTTTTCACACCCGTGAACCCCACGGGTAGGGTCCTATTCCTTTTCACACCCGAAAACCCCATGGGTGCCCCAGGTTAGTCGCCTAGTTCTTACGACAAACTCTCTGAGGGGCTGAGGCCTAGTCTTACCATGACCTGGAGTGTGCACAACAACACCCCAGGTCAACACAGGGAGCCCATGGGGCGATAACATTCTGAAAGTACCCAGCTGCCACTTACAGTGCCGTAACTGCTATTATAATCCAATCACCCTATTAAAATTCAATCAACCCAATTTTATGGACAAAATTCAACCAGTCGTTGTAATAAATGTGATCTCCCTTCAAAATCCTGGAGATAATTTACAATGGATTATCTGCAGGATTTTGGATTATTTTCTTAACTTCCTGTTCTAATGAATTTGATCAAACCAGGTTTGCTTTTCCACGGAAATCCTGATCAAACCAGGTTTGCTTTTCCACGGAAATCCTGATCAAACCAGGTTTGCTTTTCCACGGAAATCCTGATCAAACCAGGTTGCTTTTCCACGGAAATCCTGATCAAACCAGGTTGCTTTTCCACGGAAATCCAGCCATCTGTACAGAAGCTTTGGATGTGAAATTTCCCCAACATAAATTCAGGGGTTGACGGGCCATGCTTTCCGTCAAAATTAAAGGGAATTCAAACAGATTCCCACAATCTAACTCTCTGGGAATCCATGGGAATGGATTCCCAGAGAGTTAGATTGTGGGAATCTGTTTGAATTCCCTTTAATTTTGACGGAAAGCATGGCCCGTCAACCCCTGAATTTATGTTGGGAAATTTCACATTTTGTGATAGAAGTCTTACTGTACATGTTAATATTTCCATTCCCATATCCTCTGTCGCAATCATGGTTCTGATATGATGGAAATGGGACATGATTTGAGAAAGACCTGTGGAAAAACCAAACTTCTAGATGACGCGTGACATGGCATATTGCAAACCCGGAAAGAAATGCTTCCCTGCACAAAAAAGGACTCGTGCGAAATGAGGGGAGAAAAATCTGGGCTTGTATACCAACGATATTACAAAACTGCCACAACAATCATACAGGAAAAGGGAACACAGACCATTGGTTTATAGAACACCGAGCAATCTAATCAATTCTACTGGGTCGTTAATAGCTGGAATGGTCCCTCTACAGACATATTCATCGATATCAAGACCATTACCTCTCAACCACGAAACCATCAAACTCAAAGCTGTATGCAATGACAATTATCCCGTGTTTGGTTCACATGTCCTCGTTTGTCTGTGAGCATCAGGTGTATTTTATACGTCGAGGACAAACTGTGGGACCACCCATTAAACTGTACACCATCAGTTCTCCAATACTTCACAAACTCCATTATGGCAAACACTCTACATCGCTAAATTCTCACTGCATGGAACTGTGTGCTGTCCCTTTTTCTCAGTTTTGTTCAGTCACAAACTGAACAGTACTGGTACTAGCAGGGTGTTAGTCAGGGTGCTAGATCTCTATTTCCCCATGTTAAAAGATGGTACGATAAGACGGCATTTTGGCCTGTATGTGTTGCGGTGGAAATAAAAAAATCAAATGTCCTAAAAATAATTGTATTTTTAATGTAACGGCAAGAGAAACTAGACCTCGTGGACTTCGAAAGGCTGCCGTTACCTGTGTGATTTTATGGTTTTGATGTTTGGCTGTGATCTTAGAGAGTTTTTCCTATTTCCCAAAATTGGATCATGACGTGTATAGGTTGTGTTATGTGTAATGCTTTAGTTACCTTTGACAGTCATAACAGGATGAAATGTATGAAGTACAATAATTTGATGATTTATTCCATTAATTATTTTGGTGCTTCAGAGAAAATTTCAATGAAAACCAGAGCGTCTGAAGTCCCCCGACATTGAAACTGATTATTTGGCTTGAAATCTTAACATTCAGTACCCAGCATGAAAAGCATTCTCGAGTGATATCCTGTGGCAAGTTATTGTTACGAATTTCCAGATCAATATCTTCTCCACATTTGGCCCTGTGACCGTAAGTCCCAACTCTGCTTTGTTTTTTCACAATCTTGCGGACAAGGCAATTTTTCCCCCCATGAGACCAAACTGATGCAATAAGGCTGCACGCTTCGCGGCAGCCTTAAATATATGTACACAGTTTCTGAAAGTTCTATCTCGACTGCGTCATGATTATAGCTATGACATGAAATTAAAACAACAACAACATGTGCTATTCCGTGAAAAAAGGTCTAAATCGAGTCCTCTAAACACACATTTGAACACGACCCCTTTGACCAAATCGCCATTCAACTTGGTGATGATGTGCAGTGGCATTATATCTCCACTGCTGAAAAATCTTTTTGGTTCAATTGGTCCTTCGTGTCTACAGTGGCTTGTTTCACGAAGCACACAAACATGACCATTTTTGGAGCTACGCCTAAGACAATTAGGGGCAGAGATATATGTGAACATAATCTATTCATTAGAATTTGACCTTTGCAAAATACATCAAGGTCGGTCAAATTGAATAGGCTTCTTATTAATCACCAGTTGCATGTACTGTTGTGTAAAAGTTGAAGAGCCAAGCCCGGATTCCTCGAGATACTGCGATAATTTGAATTTGACCTTAATAAAATAGGCCACGGTCAATGAAACTGAAAAGGCTTCTCGGCAATCACTGACGACAGTCTCTGAGAAGCGCTCTGTATTTTTGACTACATTATGAGAAGCATAAACTTATTGCCTGCGTTCTGGTTGAATTTGTTAGCCAGGGTGGCTATTATTTGTTGAAGAGATGTTTTACTATTTGCGCAGTGGTTGTGCTGAATTTGTTTGTTCTATTGTTGCCACCGGGGGTCATGCATGCTTAGCCAGTAAAGCTAGCAGGTGTCTTTTAAAGAATTGAGGGCTGAGTTCGAACGACAACCAATTGTGAATAATTAAAGGCCGAGGAAGGGCTGTTAACGTGAATGCCTAGACAGCTAAGAGTGATGAGATAGATACCTGTTGGATGGTGTCAGTAGAATTCATGGTGTGTTATGTAAAGTAAATTCTCTCTAGAGTGGGTATGAATATTGGTCTGGCATGTCTATCTACATGTATTTGAACATGCCGTGCAAGGCCTTTGTGAGTGGATTCGGGGAGTTAATTCCCCTGATAAGAGAATTCTGATTTGTGGGGAAAATGTGATGTTGATTTCCTCAAATTTGTGGGATGTAAATCTGTATTTGTAACAAATGACATCAAGACATTTGGTAAAGTCTTTGTCTGTATTTGGACAGTCTCATGTTTGATCAGTCCTTAGCTCAGGGAGAACTAACCTCCTGGTAGACTTTGTTCACGTGGAGAATCTATAATCTCCAGGATAAATATCAGCGCTCTAGTGATGAACAGCCTGTCAATTCAAGTATCATATTACTGATGATGAAAATTGTAAATACTTCTGGCAAGGGACGAAAGTGGAAGTGAAAGGGACGGTGGATTCTCAGTCCTCGGCTTTGTTTTTTGTGTGGTTTTCTTTATAATTGAGATTAAGAGGGCGAGATGATGGTAGGCTGGAGATGAATTGATGTGAAAGAAAATTAATAAATTGAGTATTGAGAGAAGAATGAGTATTAAACTGTTATTAGATGTGTGCGCTAAGCCTAAAACCAGTCTATTTAGTTGCCATAGCCTCCAGGTTTCACCCCAGTAATTACTGCCAGACCAGATGTAGACTGACCGAGGACACTTGTGATAGATGCACATCCTCAGTGCCCTATAGCAGACAAAATGATAACTCAACCTCTTTTGCTTAAATGGACAAGATATTGATTGTTGGTGTGAAACTTTTTTATATAATAAGGAAGGGGGGAGATACATGAGTGCTTTTGAGATCCACCGCAAATTTTTACGCATTTCATGCCTGCTCTCAGGCAGAATGTACACTGATAGGGGACACATAGGATAGGTGTAGTGGAGAGATCAGACCAGATATAGTCGATCGAATACGATCAAGGAGGAATCCTTTTTGCATGTTAAGTGAAGGCAACATTCAATATTTGTGAAGAGTGCATGTAATGACGTAAGACGTAAGACTTAAGAAAAACAATTTTAACATAGCCCCCAGGTGCTGCCACCAACAGGTGAATAGGCACAAAAAACTCTTTCGCTTTGAATGGACCAGAGATACTGATGGTTGGTGTGAGACTTTTTTATATAATACGGAAGGGAGATACATGGGTGCTTTTGAGATCCATTGATAATTTTTACAAATTTCATGACCACCCACTCACCCAATCGATTTCTGTTAGTTTCATTTTGCTCAGACAACCCTAGCATCCAAGGTCAACTCCAGTACTTACTGGCAGACAGAATGTAGACTGATAGAGGACACTTGGGATACATTGTACATGTAGGTGAAGTGGAGAGATCAAAGTAGATACAGTCAATCGAATACGATCAAGGAGGCATCCTTTTTGCATGAAGTAAAGGCAACATTCATTATTTGTGAAGAGTAATGATGCAAGAGTTACAAAAAACAATTTTAACATGACCCCTAGGTGCTGCTACCTACAGGCGAATTGCCACAAAAACATTTCTAAAAGATAACTTGAGGGAAGGTACCCACATACCAAATTCAGAAAGAATCCATTCAGGTCTTCAAAATTAACTACCCGGAAACGCAATTTTACCCTGGCTCACAAGTGGTGGCACCTATAGGCGAATTGGCATGAAAAACAAACCCAAACAACATTGAAAATAGAAAATTGATCTGTTGAGTTTTACCAAAATGTCAACTTGACATGAAAAACAATCCCAAGCAAGATCTTCATGCAAGGTACCCAAATTTGAAAAGAATTCACAAGTTTTCAGAAATTATTGTCCGGAAATGCAATTTTAAATTGGCCCCAGATGGCACCACCAGCACATGTGGTGAGATATCGAGGCGAGGTACCCACATACCCAATTCAGAAAGAATTAAGGTTTTCAAAAGTTATTGTCTGAAAAACAAAATTTTAACTTAGCCTCCAGATGGTGCCACCTATGCACAAAACGACTGTTGAAGTAAATGTTTCTAGTCATAAATAAGACAGGAAACTTGAAACTCACTTTGAAGTGAGAAAGGTCAAGATCACTGAGATTCGTAGCAGACGACATAACAATCTCCATTCTCCGATCAAATGGTTTGCTCCCTTCATGCATCATGGCATATACAGCTCGCCTGACACAAGATTCTGGGATTTCAGTAGCCTTCCTCAATACCACCAGCTAACAGTGATCCGCATGATCACGAGGATTCCCCAATATTTTAATTTGTGACAACTCGAACAATTTACGGCAGATGTTCAGGAAGCATGGACCAGGAAAAACATGGCGGAGGTGCCTGGAAACGTATACTGTGGACATATTTTTGCAAACTGTACCATTAAAGTTACTGACATTTTCGAGTGCTGGGCGTATTTTTTTTTTTTTTTTTTTGCTTTAGTGCCAGGAGGCCGAAATTAGTCCCAGGTGCTCCCGCCCAGTGTGGGCAGAACCCTGCTAGTCACTATATATAAGTTATAACATGATCTCAGTCAGACCATGATGTCACGGGTCAGCGTCTTTATTACATCAAAAAGATTTCTATGTTCCCACTTCGAACTTGCCTTGATATATCAACCCCTTCCAATGTTCAAAGAACTTTTAGACACGAGACGTCACTGACCTCGAATCCTTTTGAATTTCGAAATGTGTCACAGAGAGCGTTATTGATTGGCTGACCTATATATTTTGCCAACAACTACCATATTAGGAAGAATGACATAGCTACATGTACTTGAGGATGATGTCACCCGACACACAATTAGTGGGTATGTTCTGATTGGTACAGCACTGCTCATTTACACAGGTGAAATTTACACCTCAGATTTTGAACAATGTAGGTGGTCAGATATGTCAAACCAAGTTTGAGGTGGAAACACAGAAACCGGCTTAGTGTAGTGAAGCTACAGATCAGAGGATACGGTTCAACACGTTCTTCAACAGATCTGTCTTATAGCGCTAAAATATCCTATTTGAAGTCATTTTTCATTAACTTTTTCTTTGCACAGCTTCTCTGGAGGTTTTCATGCAAAGCGTGCAGTGGGTATTTAGTAGAACCATTAAAGCCATGGTAATGAGAACCCTATGGACTCCATGGGGTTCTAATTCTACAACAACAAGCGAGCAGCTCCATGGTGACAATGTGGAGGGTCAATTGCGGAACAGGGACATGAAATCTTCAAGGGCCAGTGTTCACTTCACATGATCCAAGCTTTCAGTCATCCATGTCACTGCCTTCATCATCTCACATCAATACGCCAGGGGCTCGTCTCTTTGATCACATCTCGATGTCTACCCAGACTAAACTCTCCCCTGAGAGAAGGAAAACCGATTTTCCAGCCCGTTGATCAAAGCGCTGAACATCGCTCAGAATAGTATGAGCACACTTCTGGTCTGGTGCTGAGATTGTAAAGGGCAATCAGTCCTGAAGACCTATTTTCCAAATGACTGGCTTCCTAATGGGTGACATGTTCTCTTGTATATCTATTCTCTCTCAGCTTTTGATATTAACTACCGATTAATTAATATACAGATTAATTAATATTATTAATATACCAATTAATTAATACAGGCCCTCTCTCACATGCTTATCGTTTCTCTCTAAGGATTTGCTGTTTTCTCTTTCTTTGACTCACTGTTGCATTTCCTCAATCAGTCTGTTATTTTTAAGGAGAGTGATCACTCTCCCTCTTCATCACCCGCCTAAAATTTCCCTCCAGGAGAGTTACTGATCACTCTCCTGGAAAATGAAAATGCATTGAAGAGTAATACAGACAAGACTGAATCACTCTCACAATGGAGTGATCACTCTCACAATGGAGTGATCACTCTCACAATGGAGTGATCACTCTCACAATGGAGTGATCACTCTCACAATGGAGTGATCACTCTCACAATGGAGTGATCACTCTCACAATGGAGTGATCACTCTCACAATGGAGTGATCAGGTGATCACTCTCACAATGGAGTGATCACTCTCACAATGGGTGAATGGAGTGATCACTCTCACAATGGAGTGATCACTCTCACAATGGAGTGATCACTCTCACAATGGAGTGATCACTCTCACAATGGAGTGATCACTCTCACAATGGAGTGATCACTCTCACAATGGAGTGATCACTCTCACAATGGAGTGATCACTCTCACAATACAAAATCTAGGAGAATGATCAACAGCTCTCGCAAACTTACAAAAATCTACCCAAAATATTATTGTCAAAGTTATTGCCCCTTAATCATGTTACTTTGCTACATGTATATGTATATCATCCAGCTAGTATTAGGTATGAATAAATGCAGTACTTCTGGAAAGTCATCCATGTGCATGTACTATATGTACATGAAAAGTCTTAAACGTCACAATACTTGACAGACTTACAGGTATTTTGCTCAATTTGCCGATAAATTTTCTTCCAAATTTCAGAATTATGATGAATAGATCTCAAATCAATTACAATGATTAAGGGGATTTTTAATAGGCTGAATCAAAAAAATGTATTTGTTCTCAACAGGTGTATAATTTGGCAACATGGGTGTCAACTCTTTCTTTCCTATGAAGTGGGCTACCATCTGCAAATTGTCCGGTATTCACTGAGTCCATCCGAATCCTTTCATGGGCAAAATAAGGAGAACCGTTGACATTAGACCCATGATTTTTTGCATGAAGGTGCATTAGAAGACTGCTACCAGCAAGTTCTGAGCTGACCTACTTTTGATGAAAATTGCTGGTGATTTTTGATGGAAATCACTGGTGATTCTGACTTGGGCTGTGCCCATCTTAATACAGGCAGGATTTCAACTTGGAGCGGGGGATTTCCAAAAGTTCAGTGCGTGTCGGAGTCCCAATGCCTACTTTACTTTGTCATCTTCACAGGTCCAGGTAAATCCTAAATCCTCGCAGAGGATTTACCTGGACATTTTTGGTGATTCGAATGAGTTCTTGAGACGATGCCTCTATTATACAATCTCGTACACATCATTCCCCGCGCTTGTTTTGAATTAGCATGTCCGTATCCCCAGCCTGCGTCTTCTTTGACTTCCGATGTCGATTTCCGCTGGACATCAAAGCAGTTTGGCCCGCGATTGGGTTTATGCAGGGGAAACCCCTTGCTCTATTTATATCCAGAACTCGTATGGGTGACTAACCAAGCCAGTGTATCGATTCCAACAGATCGATCGATACACTGGCTCGCGAGGATGTACTTTATAGGTCCTGTGACGTTAGTCACATTTCCATGTGATAAACTGTCAGTGAAAATTTTCTCACTTTACCTCACTTTATGAGGTTGTTGTTGTAGTTATCCATTTGGCCATCTTTGTGTCACATTGGTCTCGCTTGTTTGTATGTAGAATGTATTCATACATTAAAGGATTGGGGATTACATTTCGTGCTTAGAAAACATTATTAGAATAACAACAACATTGCACTTACTGAATGGTTCTTTGCATAGTAGAGTTTTCTTCCCTTGAGTTTAAAATAGCGTCTTCTCCACCTCTGCAAAAAGAACAAAACAGCCAAATCTGTAAAATTTGATAGAAATGGTGACCTTGACCTACAGACCTTAAAATCAATAGGCTAAGAGCTGTTCCCCAATTATATCTCCATTTAAAATATGGAGTGAATTGTATCAATATTTATCAAATTATCGTTCTAACAGAAAAACTTGCCATACACAGACACAGACCAACAGTGATTCAAAATCCCCCGACCAGGGTCCGGCGGGGATAAAAAATGTATGTATTCTGCGGGTTTATTTAAAGTTACTTTCATATTGGCTCTACCTTACAAGTGTACATTACAATCAATCTTTCATGAGAAACACATCCTGACAGGAATGATCTATTATTATGTTAAAAATAAAAGAGAAATACTTGTGAATCCTCTTACAGACTGAGAGCCTGATGCGCATCAGGAGTTTGGGGGGGGAAAAAAAAAAAATCCTCATAAACAAAAATTCAATTTCTTCTCTGAAGATGCGGACTTCAATAGTAATACATGTGCATGTAATGTTGCTGCATATCAAGTTGACGGGCTGTATTTTAGAGCATTTTACACCCCATTTTAGAGCTTCCATGGGTTTCGGCAGTCTCACACCACGGCATATTTCACGTTTCATATGGGTGCCCAAATTAAAAATCTAAATTAAGCCCTGCATTCATTTATATGTTTGCAATCTCTGATGTATGTTTTACTCTGCGAGAGCTGCTCGTCCTTCTACCGGAGTAATGCGAGATCGATCACACTCCCCAATATCACTCCCCATTGCAATTTCAATCCTAAGGAGAGTGATCAATAGCTCTCCATAGAGAAGTGCTGGAGAGCGTGTGCGATCACTCCTTAAAACGGAAAGACTGGTTTGATATTCTCAAGATTGTATATTGGGGATGACAAGGTCGAAATTGACACCCGTCGTTCCTGACAGGTAATTTTTGCTTGAGACAGGCAGAAAAATAGCTTGTCTCAACCTGTAGCAAAAAAAATAAAACAAAAACAAAAAATTTCAGTTTACCTCAAATCCTTCAAACTGGATGTAGGAAACTATCAACAGATTAATTAATGCATTTTTAATTAGACACAAACTGAACTAATCAAACTTGCATGTACAGGGAGATTTTTTCATATTTATAAAAAACTTCAAAACAAAAAAGCATCATTTATTAATATTTTTTTGTATCATTATCGCGTTCAGGCCACTGTTGGGAGAAGACAGGTAGAAATCGTTGTTACCTGTCAATGTGAACAGGTAATTTTTTTTAAACATTTCAACCCCTGGATTACAGAATCACGTTACTGCAACATGGAACTTTTGAGGACAGGCAGTAAAATTGCCCATACATGTAATTGATCACCCACCGTGTTTATGGTATATGTTGTGTAGAATTAGAAATATACATGCACCACCTACATTTAGGAGATTTTACATCACCTGAGTAACATTTGTAACTGTTACGTCGAGGTTTGCTCAGCCAGCCAGATGAGAAGAAAAGCAATATATAGCTACAGCCTCGTAAGTAGATTGGATAAGTATCCTACCTTCTATATATGGAACATGTTACAACTCCTTTAATTCACTTGATTAGTTCACAGAGCAGTTGATTTGTAATCGAGCTCTGTCAATTAATCAAGTAAATGAAAGTAGTTGTATCATGTCCTATATAGGTCAAAGTGTTTGTGGGGGGGGGGGGGGATTTGGTTTAATGTCACACTCAAGTTTGTTTCACTCATATGGTGACAGTCAGTTTGGATCAGGATGGTGGAGGAAGCCGGAGTACCCGGAAAGAACCACCGCCCGTTGGCAAATAACTCACAAACTTTCACACATGCACCAGCTGGGCTCGAACCCGTGCCGGTTCAATGGTGTGAGGCCAGCGATCAGCGGCGAAACGCCTTAGACCACTCGGCCACCGAGGGCCTTCAAAATGTTTGGTCGTACACTTGTTTCTATGACCAAAAAAAATCTGCTGCCGTCATCCTCCTGGCGATCACAAAAAAAACAACAAATTTCTTCTTGTCTGGCAGAGTGAGCAAACTTCGAGGTAACTGTGACAGATGTTATTGACGCGACTTGAAATCGCCAAATTTAGGTCCATCTATTCTAGACAATGGAACACTGTAAATGAAATAAGCCCCATCGTAATCCCAAAAGTACTGCATATTACATGTACCGCGTCTTCACGCCAGGCATGAGACTGAAGAGCAGATTTCGCACATGCATTTTTTCAGGAGAGCCAGTATTGCCGCCGTCTTGGGATGCTTCATTGTAGCAATGTATCAATCGATATTTTCTTTACAGTTTACTTGCAATCAAATTGTTATTTACATGTACACCACCAAGACGCAGGCGTTAATAGCTCTCGTGAAAAACGCATGCGCGCGAGTCTCATGCCTGGCATGAATATGCGGTAATTATGGAGCTTATTCTGCACAATTGCTGTATGTAGCTCATAAGTTATAACACATCATTCATGAATAGCAGGGTAGAATGATGACTTCCTGTGAATCAATTATTAGAAGACTTGTGATATCAATTGTGATATAATTGACTGCTGTGTACATATAGAAAATCCTCTAATAATTCAATCACAGGAAGTGAAATATCACACTATAAAATCTAGGGGTGATCAAATTCATTAGAACAGGAAGTTGACAAAATGGTATGAAATCATGCAGAAAATCCATTATTTCTTCATTATTTTCATGAATTTTGAGTAAGGGTGATCAAAATTTATTAGAATGAGTGATTGATTTTGTCCACAAGATTGGGGGTGATTGAATTTTGATAGGGACCCGGAGATTGAATTATTAGAGGAGTTAGACGTGTACATATGTACATACCTGGAATGAACTGGTTTGTTTCATCAAGTACCCATCTTTTGTGCAGGCCTGAAATAGACCAAGGGAGATAAATCAGTATGAAGCATGAAAAGTAAGAGTTATCTACCCATGATCAGTAAACCCATGCGGCATGGGGGCTTGCCTGAATGTAGTAAAGATATTTTTACAGATGTGCATACTTTACGTGTGTAACATGGAAATCTGGATGGTAAAATGATATTCCCAAATTTACATGGGCAGCACATGTATACGGTATTGTCATTCTTTTCTGGGGATAGTAATATCCTAATATTGGACATTCATTAAATTATTTATAACATGTAACAGATATATAGTACATAATATCAAGGCAATAATACGCACATCTGCTATAGGCAACCATGGACACATATATCCGCATCGAATGGTATTAAACAATATCCGCATCAGATGATAATGAACAAACAAACGGTGTCTACCTAATTTGCATAATAACTAGATAATATTTCTTGTTCCCTCAAATAAATTAGACTATGAGAGACGGAAAATCAGTGTTTCGGCATGTAACCATTTACATTTGAAGAGCTTGGAGTGCTATAATGGATAAATGATAGGTTATTTTATTATTAAAGCAAAATGATCTCTTCACCTACATTTGAGAGGTAGTTCTCTCCAACCTATCAAAATTACATCAATAAAATGTATGTAGATTGCAAATTGTATGCCCTATGAAGACACTCTGCAACCAATAGACAAGGTACCTGGAAGTTGTGTATCACTGTGGATTAAAATCGTCTGGCATTTACGCCAAGCCCTTTTAGCTACCCTTCACTCTTCCCAATTCACCTTGTCACCACAAACTCTGAACCCCGACTAATCTATGATAATAACCAGTCACATTTATTGGGACATGCATGGGGATGGGAGAGGGTTTGACCACACTGCCAAAATGTCTAGGAATTACAGTGGCTAACACACTCATCCGAGCTTCATATGACACTTCACGCCAGACGACGAAAATACTTTCTGAGAGATTGTCAAGAGTTCTCTCCCATACAAAAGATGCAAAATCTGAGAGATCATGGGGCCACGCTACCTCATGTCATTAAAATTATTTTTAAAATACATGTATATTCAGCCATCCTACAACACTTAACTCACATATATTTATTAATGAATAACTTTCCTGGATAGTCAGCTCAAATTTATCAAGATCCATTTCATTTTTCATCTATTACATTATCAACAACTTTACTTTCATTTCATTTGCTTTAACGAAACCACAACTAACCCAGTTTTCCATTTGGAATGAGGTAAAAGTTAAATATATGTTCACAAGTTAAGTGCTGTAGAATGGCTGAATATTTTTTGAAAATAATATTTACTGGGATTTTGCATTTTCTGTAGAGAGAGAACTCTGACCCTAGCCAGACAATCTCTCAGAAATTATCCGTCGTTTGGCGTGAAGGGTCATAGGAAGTTCGTACTACTAATATACCAGTGAAGGTATGATATTAGTTATTCAGGTTTCCCCCCGGGTGTATGGAAAGTTACGACCCTCCCTGAAACTCATACACCCTGAGGCATCAAGGGTGTATGAGCTTCAGGGAGGGTCGTAACTTTCCATACAAGGTGTACGAGTTTCAGGGAGGGTTGTAACTTTCCATACACCCGGCGGAAAACCTGAATGACGAATTTATTACCCCTCAAGCCTTTTTAACTTATAGTAGAAATACTGGAAAAGGTCTATCATTTATAACTAACGATACAACGGACAAATCCAACGGGCCATTTCGGTTACGAAACTGTCCGCATTTTGCGAGAAAGGCGCGCCACACACAATCCATTCGATCTGATTTCATTCAGAAATCGACTTTTATTTTTGGAACAAATAACACCTTATGGTGAGTTATGTGTCAGAAACTCAAGTAAAAATAATGCAGTAGAACTTTATTCCATTAAATTTTGACGAGTGAGTGAAAGTTATTCCATAAATATTAAAATATCGTCAGCTGAACTTTCAAAGCGAGAGCGTCGTTTCCAGTCGCATGTGAGTTGTTTTCTATTCTATATACCCCGAGTAGCAAGACATCACTCGGGGTGTATGGGTTTATACGACCCGACCTTTTAATCAATCACAATCCAGATATTGAATACAAATTTGCTTGTGGGGTAATAAAACTTATATCCATTGTTTGCAGGGTAAAATAAATGGTCCTTCTCTCTCACTGTTCTCTTGTTTTAAGAGCAAAGTATAGTATATGAAATAAACAATTTCCCAAATATATCTTTGCAGGGGTTTTTCTTGACAGTTTTTCATCGGGGTAACCCCGATGAAAAACAAATAAGAATTGAGTTTTGACATTTTTTTGGAAATTGAGTTTTCCATGAAAAAATTGAGTATTTTATTTTTCGGACATTAGCGAAAAAATTGAGTTTCCTTCAATAAAATTGAGTTTCTGTAACGAAATGCAAAGATAATACAGCTCGCGAGAAGAAAGAAAAGACTGCACTCACGTGGCGGAAGAGCGATGTGTGCGTTGTTGTTGTTATACGGTGTATGCGGTGTATGTGGGGAACCCTCGCCTGTATTTCTTTATGAGGGGAAACTGGGGTTGGCGATTTCCGACTCCGGGTACCAGGATGTGGTGTGGTCATGTGGTGTTTACCTTATCGACGACAGTTCCCGCCATGAATACCACAGACAGAAGAACTCGTCGGAGACTGATGGAGGTGCTGCGGTTGCGAACATGTCGAGTTGATGTGAATGTACAGGTGAAATGTCAAGGATTGGGATTTAAAATGCTGAAAAACTGAACTTAGAAAAATAAAGAACTTAGAACTGAATAAAGATCTATGCATGGAGACATTCCATCTTCACCAGCCAAGTCAACTACATCGTGAAGCTCTCTACGCTGCCTTGACATTCTTGGCTGGTGGCAGAGGAATACTGCTCTGCGCCACCTAGTGGAAGTTTAACGGCGAGAGACTTTTTGCGACCAGGAGTTGTTCCCCTTCAATCTCAAGTCGGCACACACGTGAGGCGATTCGTTATCGTTCGACCTTGCAGCGTGTCCCAAAATCTGATTCAATTGATCAAAAACACCGAAAGTGGCCGTGAAAGTGCTCTTCCTGTATCTTTTCGGTAGAATTTCCCGGCACACTCAACACAACTCATTCTTAGTGGGGGCAGTCATCTTGGGAAACCAACTACTACGTAAGGCGCATTCTGATTGGATGCAGCATGCCGTCTCTGCATCCAATCATCAATGAGGATTAACGTTCCAACTTCACTAGAGAAGTATGCCAAGGCAATGTACAGAGCAACGTGATGTACGTCGACTTGGCTAGAGAAGATGGGAGACATTCATACAGTTGACTCCTCGTCGATGATCAATAATAAACTCCAATAAATGGGGAGAGTCAGATGCAGGCATTTGCACGTCGCTGAAAGTGAAAGTAGGCGGGATGATATATGTAGAGCTGCCAAATGTCAAGAAATGTAAAGTGTCTCCATGAATAGATTTTGTAATAAGATTATGTAATCGAAAATGCGAGACAGGAACTTTGATTTTCACAACACGTCGGTTCGGTACACACAATGTTGTAGAGGGAGTGAAAAAAACCGTGATGGAGGGCGCATTTTATTTTTATTTTTCTGAAAGCCATCCCGTACTGGAGTAAGTCTTTTCTGGGGGTGGGGCTTGGTGGGATTCCATTGTTTATGCAGGCATTCATGTGTAAATTCCATTAGTCCCACCAAACCCCGGGAGTGGTTCGCTTGACACCTGCATTAAGCTCGGACTAAAACTACTGAATGATCGATTCTTCCTATTTCTAAGATGAAAAGGCACTAAAAATTGAGTTTTCGCACTTCATTCGATGAAAATTGGGAAAAATTGAGTGTTCATACTTCATTCGATGAAAATCGGGAAAACTTGAGTTTTAGGCATTATTTAGCGCACCAAAGGCGCGCGAAAAAAATTGAGTTTTATTGAATTCAGAAATTGAGTAGATGAATTTTTTTTGTCAAGAATAACCCCTGCTTTGTTTATTGGTACATGTACGTGTACATAAATGTTAATTTCAGGAATTGTTTCAAATTGAGTATCAACTATTCAGCTAAACATGAATCGCCCTGACCAATATTTGTAAGTTAAACTTTCTCTTTCTGTATTTTGCAGTCCTGAGCTTATTCGATATTGTATTCAATTTAGACTGACTGAAAGTGACATAGCTTAATGGTAAATTCTTCACTTTATTGTTGGGTTACATGCTTACATGCTCAATATTTAACATTTTCAAGTCCAGGAATTAATAGCACAACACCTGGAAATGTCACTATCTTCAGGCATACATGTATGCTTTTCAGCATTTTCCAGAACACTCTGTAACAACAACAACAACAACACTCACTTCACTAACACCTTAAGCTATACTAACCATTACTTGACAGTATAATTGAAATATTATATTCCTATGAAGTAGGCTACCATCTGCAAATTGTCCGGTAGTCAGTGTGTCAGTGAGTGAGTGAGTCCATCCGAATCCTTTCATCGGCAAAATAAGGAGAACCGTTGACATTAGAACCTTGATTTTTTGCATGAAGGTGCATAGCAAGTTCTGAGCTGACCGAATTCTGATGAGAATTTCTGGTGATTTTTGATGAAAATCACTGGTGATTCTGACTTGGGCTGTGCCCATCTTATTATAGGCAGGATTTCAACTTGGGGCGGGGGGATTTCCAAGAGTTCAGTGTGCGTCGGAGTCCTAATGAACACCTTACTTCGTAGGTCCTGTGATGTTAGTCACACTGCCATGTTAAAATATTGAAATTTAAATAATTTCATGTTCATGTAGACTTCTAGTCCAACACATACATGTAATATGTGAAAAATTATCTCAATAATAACACAAATATACATGTAAATATGAATAATTATTTCATTAATAACACAAATGCAAGTCTGAATAATTATCTCCCTAACAACACAAAAACAGGTATGAAATATTAGATGTACTTCATTATTAACAATACTCACATGAACAAACAAAGTCTGTCAATTCAGTTCCTAAAGTTAACCTCCTTACCAGGCCAGTTGAACATGTACATGTATCCTAAGTTAACACACCCGCGAACCGCTCCAGAGAGACCTTCTTTGTCTGGACAAGAAAAGCAAGGATTTTGTCTGTTCTAAGAACTTTGTAATGTATCACTGTACCCCTAGACTGAGTCGAGTTCTCTCTCAATATTGGAGAACTAGGGGCAAGTATGGATTCTATGTCTTCAAATCTGTTCTCCGTCTCCCCATTACTCAGACAGCTAAATTTAGACATGGAATTATCAGGTTTGATTCCAAATCTGCTTGTAGCCCCCCAGACAGCTATTTCTGGCCCCTGTCAGCCTGTATGGAAGATAGTTTCACTGGTCCTACAGTCAGAAATATATTACCCCAACTGTAAAGTCTGTCAGGTCAATACATGTAGGACTGACCATAAGTGACCAGAACAGATCAGAGGAAGTCATTTTCCACCTTGTGATTTGTACGGGCCCTGGCGAGTGATTAAAGCACACCTAAAATCGTGCGAGGTGTGTGGTTAGCACACCTAAAATGCACACCTAAATTTGTTTAAGGTGTGTGATACAGTGTTTGAAACGTTAAGGTGTGAATTGAAATAAATGTGTGCTGGCCGAGAATCCAGCCATTCATGGATACTCGCAGCAATGTTTCAGAAGAATCCAGGGGGAACTAATATTTACTGGTTTACTCCACATTAGCTATGAAAGATAATGAGGTAATAATAAAATCAAGGAACACTGTTTTAAGTTGTTTTTTTTTGTATTTAAAATTCACACAATCAGTTAATGAGCTTGAGCGAAAGGCTGAAAACAAGATACACCTGCAGTGCCTCAATACACATGCAGTGTTTAGTTGATCGTAGTGTTTCTGGCACACTTTGCAAAAGGCCTGTACCACCTTATCGCCCACATCGTTAACATGGAATGCAAAGTTATCTCTCAGGCTATTTTCCCACTGACACAAGGCCGTTTTTCTAATTTGTTTCCGCGTTTTTAGGCCCTGTGTCGGAAGCCATTTCATCCTTTCGTTTTCAAATGGCCAAGCGAAAGAAAGGCCCGTGACACTTGTTTCAATGACAGCGATTGGCGGGCTGCCGTAAACGAGCCAATGAAAATACGCGAACATACTAGGACTGGCACGTGGCAATAGATAGATGATATAGAGTCCAGTTTTCGACAGCAATAACTGTATGCACGTTGATGATCGGCGAACGGGGCTCAATCGTAAGTTTTCAACTGGTGACGTTTAATTTTACGTTCAATTCTACGCGAATCCGTTTCGATTCGCCCGGATGCCCTGTCAGGCGAATCTTCACGCGAATGGATCGGCAGATTCGCGTCAAAATTTGTCATAGCGAAAGGTTGAAGGGGGTCAAAGTTTAAGGCGCGTGTTCAAAACGCACCTCAGTGCCTCTTCAGGCGCGTTATGGTGCGCGTGCGCGATCGCACGCCTCAAATCACAAGGCCTGCATTCTGGGGCTGATCAAATGTATTCAAACCGCAAGTTGAGAAAACGGCCCAAAATCAAACCTTTATTTTTAATTATTTTATAGGATAATCAAATTTATTCGAAAGACTAATTGGATTTTGTCCACAAAATTGGGGGTTGATTGATTTACGATAGGGGGATTGAATTATCATGGGGATTTACAATGTACCATACAGTTTAAATATGGTCAATATGCTCATTATTGCTAAAAAATTCAATCAATTAATATATGTATAATTTTTTCCCCACCATCTCCACCCCCTCCTCCTGAAATAATCAAAATATATTTGAATTTGAATGGACAAAGATTTATTTCATTTCTCCTATATGTACAGTTAATGAGAGTGATGAAACTTATACGCTATACATTACCATCAGAATTTCGAAGACAATCTTTAACACCCACTATTCATTCTCCAGTATACACCTTAGTGGGTAAGACTAGCCACTGATATAGCCCAATTCGGAAAGGGTTTTATCTCCCTTGTTCCACTAGGGGTGTGCTGGTGCAGAGAACTTCCGTTTAGTAATAAAATATTCAATTTTTCTCAAAAATTAACTTCCTAATGTACACGAATACAGGATCTATTGGTTCACACAGAACATATCAACAGACTAGTTTTTCAAACAAATATTCTGGAATATCAATATTATTCAATATAATTGCAGGTGACAAGGCGACTTTCCGGAAGCAGCTTTTTATACCTCTAACCTCAAAGAGCGGCAGTTATTCAGGGGGAGATCCGACACTTTCTGGAAAGAGCCATAATGTTTGTATGTTTACAACACTGACTCTAAAATGAAACTTGAAATGAAATCAAGCTCCATCTGTAAATCGAGCCCTGGTTTATGAAGAAAATTATGACTTATTTCAGCCTACACTTTAAGTATGACTGTCCCTAAACTTAACCTATACTCACTCAGACAAGTATTAAAGGTTTCAGGAAGTAAACAAACACAATCTTAGAGCTGCAGATCAGCCGTCTAACCTAGAACTGGTCCATGTACTGAAGTGACATATACATGTAATCACATAAGCACATAGATTAATACATGTACCTCCTCACCTCCCTCGTAGCAGTACTAGTTGTGGCGCAAGCGATGGTTATAAAAATGTGATCATTGTGCATTGCTGTTAGCTTTGCGCCCTTTCGGACATGATTTTTTTTTTTGAAAGGATGGTACAAAGAATATAAATCAACCTGAATGGACGCCAAAATCATCATTTTTCAGCGGAAAATCCAAATTTACTTCAGCGAAATGTGAATAATCAAACTTCTTATTGATGCGTCCTCCAATGTACATGAAACTGGGCTGCGCGTGCACTTCAGTAGTCTCTCTACCATGTATCTGCGATGCAGTACGATGGTGAAGTAAATTCAAATTTCTCGCAGAAAGATGATGATGTTGGTGTATATTTAGGTTGATTTATATTCTTTGTATCATTCTCTCAACAAAAATCTGGTCAGGATGGGTGCAAAGCTAAAAATAAGTGCGCAATAATCATAGTTTTATTACTGGCCTGAGAAAGAAGAAGATTGTGGCATAGCATCGAGGGAGGTCATTTGGCACATTGTATTAGCAGCTGCAGAAAACCACCTACAGGTATCATTTTTGATTTTGATTATAAATTTATCAGGACATTCCAAGATATCTATTCAACATACATGTAGTAGCCTATATTGTTAAATGTTTTTTATGATTATTCAAATTTCCATTACTATGGAGAGATATAAATTTTAATGACATTATGAGTCAGAAGCAAGTCTTTCTCAGAGCTTCCATACAAACATTCCCATTCCAAATGATGTAAGCTTTGGACTGTTTGCGATTCCAGGGATTTATTCAAATTTGAACATTTAGTGTATTTTAAAACTGGCATACAGGTATTTAGTTTATACTGGACTCAATCAGTATATGTATTAGGTAAAAAGGTGTGACAGACGTTGCTTCGATAAATCTGGAGCGATCCCAGATAGCATAAACATACCATGATGTGGTACAGTAAACAAAACTTGTGTGAAGTATTATTGTCTTGGACTGAAAACTTTTTAAAGTCTGACTGGTTTCGATCCTAGTTGGATCTCATCAGAGACTGCAAGATTTGGGTTTGTTTGGCATATTTATACTAAAGACGGCTGTCAAGCAGTATGTATGTACACAAATCAGTATGACTGGGCTAGTTTCTTAAATGGAACTATCAACAGAATTATGAACTACATAAATGTACATGTACATGTATTCCAGCACAATTAAAACTTGTCTTGAATGTACAATATAAAAAGTGAAATAAATTTGGCTCTTGCAAAACTTGTAAAATCTGCAGGATTTACTGACCACTCACCTGGGATGTTTGTATTGAGAGAGTGATTGACTCTTGCCAATAGAACTCCAAGTAAATTAGTATTTTCCAGGAGAGTGACCAATAACTCTCCTGCAGAAAGAGATACAAGAGTGATCACTCTCCTTTGTAAGAACGTGGGACTGTAGTGAATATACATGTACTCACCTCAGCCATATTATGACCACCTGAGGTTCATGTAGCGACTGTATTAATCCGAATGAGGACACTTCTACACACTTGTGAAGTTTAAGTAGGTTATAGGTGTAACTCGAACGTTCAGCCGTGGTTTGACGTCATAGTCTACTTCCAAACAGGACAATGAATGAAGCCGCGGTGGATATAAGTTCCTGACTCTTTAGGTCAAACTGCCAGGTTGAACTAAATTAAGTCTTGGCCCCAAAGTCACGGATGAGTAAATCTTTACTTACTTCAAGGAATGCTGAGCTAAGAGACCACAATGATCACATATGACATATTAAATGATGCTTTCTTAAGTTGTCGTATATCAATATGAGCGAAAATTAAGTACTCATCTACAGGGTGAGCAGGTTTATGCTACAAATGTCCAGAGTTCATTTAATGCTGGGATAAGTTGGTCCGTCACTGAGTGTTTCACGAGTTGGCGATCATACAGTCAAACACAATAGGTGAGATTACATTGACCCGAGATTCAACTTCAATCAAAGGTTGTAGAAAATGCAAACATGTAATCACCTACATGTAAGCACGTACTTGTAGCCGTTAAGTGACTCAAATTTAACATTCTGGGTGCAAGTCACACAGGACAGGAAATGGTCACTGTTTGTAACAGCTAGGTATGATTGCTGTTGTCCGAACACTGAATTAAGTTCTCCTCTGCAGGTATTATGTCAGTCACTGATAGCCTGCATGTGCACGAAACAATATATTTGCAACCACGATCAGCGTCCATTTACTGCTATACCACAGAGTGCTGTACTAATGGACTAATACGGTCAAACTGAGGACTTTTAAAGAACAAATTTAAGGACGTGCATTTGTCAGAACCACTCGATGGACATGCTAGAATGAACAAGCCTACGGCCACGGAACTGTGCATTTTTTCCATGAAGGACAGATGCTTTTATTAAATCCAAACTACACATGTACACATGTACAAATGTACCAATCTATGTCGCTACAAAGAGGATAATTATTTGCATTCATTTGTAAAGTTCATGTTCAGGCTTCCTGAAAACTATTACCATTTAGAATTCCCCCCGACCCATAACCACCTGGGACGTAGTCACCTTTACCAAACACAATTGATTAGAACTGGGTCATTCCCCAAAAGATCACAACTAACTTTATAGGGGGATTTACAGCAGCCAATTGAAAGCCTATACATGTCTCCATAAACTGATCAGTCTGCTAATTATGGCCATTCAAATGCCAGTTTTAATGTATTGGGATCAACTAAACCAGCCTAGGGTGTACAAAATGAACAAGTCTGTATGGACAGGTCTTTCCAGGATATTAAAAGGATTTATAAAAAATAAACATGAATCAAACAAGGACATGAGGAATTCTTGGCCTCAAGCATGTTTAAAATAGGACCTACATGTACATGCAGCTGATTGACCCAATGAGCAGGAGAAAATAACCAACTCACTGGTTTTACATAGGCTTGTAGCCCATGACCAGGTGGTTGTTTGGTGTAGGTTTAGCAAGCCTTGGTCTAATCAATTCCCCAGAAGTGATATAAATATGGGATAAACATTTATTGATCCAGGGTAGACTTCTGATCCATGACCAGAGTAAGTGAGTGAGTGAATACAATTTAACGTCGCTTTCAACTATATTTCAGTCATATATCACGACACTTGGTCCTATTCATTTTCACACCCAGGAACCCCAGGGGTTGGGTCCTATATATATTACTTACAACACCCGGGAACCCCACGGGTGGGGTCATATTCCTATTCACAAGTGGGAACCCCATGGGTGCCCCAGTTTAGTTACGTCAAGCTGTCTGGGGAGCGGAGACCTATTCTCACCATGACCTGGGGTGTGAACAACAACATCGCAGGTCAATCCCCGGAGCACCACAGTCTCCATAACCAGATGTGTGAGTGGTGTGTGTTTGGTGAACTTCAGATATTTCAGATACTGGAACATGGAAATGATCATTATAGACAGACGTACTTGACAGTGCCAATATCCTAAAGTGGCGCCAATCCAAGCCAAGACAAGGACAAAACAAATTCCACCGGGGTTCCAAAGGGCTACTCAATATAAGGTTAATGAATATTATCATGAATTGGCATTTTTGGACCAATTTTCAAAATGGGTTGTGAAATTATAGCCGATGATCAGTTAATATTCCCTATGGTGATATTATATGTCATGACATTAGTTTTCATTTGCATTAGAGCACTGTCATCAGTCGTATTTTCTAAAGGAATTCATTTTGCCAAATGTCAGATTCCGCATGTTGTACATTTTGTTAATGTACTAAGGGGAATCCAGAGATAAAATTGGCATCAGAATTGACAAAGGCTACGGTAATCCCTCTAATAATTCGATCCCCCTATAAAAATTCAACCAGCCCCAATTTTGGGGACAAAATTCAATCGGCTGTTCTATTAAACTTGATCAACCTCTAAAAATTTTGAAATAATGAACAAACAATGGTTTATCTGCACGATTTTGAACCATTTCGTCAACTTCCTGTTCTAATAAATTTGATCAATCCCAGATTTTATAGCAGAAAATTTCAGTTCCTGTGATTGAATTATTGGAGGGATTACCATACAGGAGGAATTTCCTGGTTAACGTAACTCTCGCTAGGGTGGACACCCTAGCTACATGCTTCGCAAGGCATGCTCAGGAATTCGATTGCGGATTTCAGTCAGTACTCTCACAATTCATGGGAATCCGAAAAATTTAGCGATCTGTATCGAAATGATAGCATTGGATTCCCATGAATCCCGTAGTCGGGTTGTGAGAATGTGTCTGGATTCCGGTGGATTATGATGAAAAGCAAGGCCTGCCTAATTTCACGTAGGCTACATTGTACAACTGATCGAATATCAGATTTATTCAAAGTAAACAACTGAGCTCAGGACGAATCTGACATTCCCACTATAATTCCTAGACAAAAGAATTGCTCCAGTAACGATTTCCATTTCTGGTTAGTAAATTTCCCCTCCTTCCTATTGCTACTAGGCCTGTTATGGAGACTACTTTTAATCTGTGATAACTGGACAATTTTTGACTTGAAGTTGTCAAACTTATCATCAATGTAACAGCGGTCGAAATAACACCTGTATACCTGTCGCTGACAAGTCATTTTTTCAAGTGACAACCAAATTAAAATGCCACCTGTCGCCGCGACAAGTAACTATTCTGTCCTAAAAAATACTGAATTACGATCTAATACAGGCCTAACATGACTGAATTGTGTTCCTGGAAACAGTTGTTGAGTTTAGTTTTATTTACATTGGACATTCTGTTCACTTCGTCGTTCATCCCGCTGTAATACAACAACAAACTCCAGGATTAATCTCCCGCAAGATTTGCACACGATCCGCTTGAAAGGCAAAACAAATGGATAAATCAAACGAGCTTCATTATATTGACTGGCACGATCTTGCGCAATCAGCCTATATTTCTATTGACTGTTCATGCCTGGCAACTTCAAGTCGAAAACGAAACCAGAAGAAGCTGAGTGATTATGTTTTATTTCAGAGAATAGGTGGTCAATAAAACTTCGTCAATGAGTATTTTAATCGGAAAAAAAAATCATGCTTGCCAACAGGGGCAGCTAACATGAAAGTTGCATTGCCCGTGCCGATTTTTACTTGTTCCAGACAAGCGGACAAGCGCTAACGTCTAACACACGCAAGTTGGTAGAGTGAAGGCAACAACAACAACAATGATTTTGCTTGATAATTTGTCATCACAATTCAATATTTTCATTTGGGAACTCGACTTATCTCTTGAAGAACTCAATATTTATTACCTATAACCCAATTTTTCCTCGTGCGTTTGGCGGGCAATTTCCCGTGGATAAAAAAACTCATTTTTGGGGGGGTAAAACTCAATTTCAAAATTTCCCCAAAACTCAATTTTTCAAAGTCAAGTTTTTAATCGGGGATACCCCAAAAAAAGTTATGATCCTTAAGAAAATATCAATCCAGCAAATTTAATCTCATAATTGAACATTCTGTTGACATTTTACACTGAATTAGGGATTAGGGATAATAGTAGAACAGTCTGGTGAGAGAAATGAGCCCACTGAGTCAACATCAGGGAGTGAGGACATCGATCTTGGCAATGCAGAATTAGAGGAAGGAGACAAATTTGTCGCTGTCATAAACGTCTCCCGATCGAGAAAAAAAAACGTGTGTTCAAATTCCCCAATGCCTGGAAAATGGGGAGACTGGTTATATGATGACAGTATGGCGAAAAAAAGTTTCAGTAGGAGTGACAAGCTGAAGTACCAGGGTGACAAGTAAAAAAAATAGTTACCTGTCACAGTGACAAGTAATTCTCAAAAAACATTTCGACCCCTGATGTAAGCTCAATGGTTCTTTCATGGAATAGTCAGATAATTTAGTGCATATCTGCCATATTTATATCAGTTATCAATAGTTAAAAAATCTGCCTCATACTGCAGATATAGGCAGGTGAGGGATATCACGAAACCACAAACACTGCACTGTCGGTTCGCCGAAATGATTCCTTTGTCTGAGAATTAAAGTGGGAAAGGGAAATCTGTACTAATTTTACAGAGTGCAGAAATCTTGAGTTTTCCAAAAATCAGTTTTCCATCAGATAATATTGGTACACACTAGTGTAGAGATATATCAGTCTTCCTACAGACCATAAACAGGTTAATATTCGGGACATACTTCAAATGCAACCATTTTTCATGACTTCCACGATGTGGTACATTTACATGAATTAAATGCCAGAAGGAATTAGAGGAGTCTTAAATGTGTGAAAACGTGTCACTGATGTAAATAAATAAGATAACTACATGTAGTATACATACATTTTGCGATAAATATAAAGGAGGGAGAAAACTGATCATTTTTTACAGAAATATAAACTTCAAAAGTGTTTCTTTTCGATAATTATTTTAACATAAATGATATGCTCATTCAGGAATTTTCATGACTGTGACCACCCAACAGGTATATATAGGCCTACACTGTAGATTATTTCAGATAAATGAAATACCATTCAAGCAGAAGTTCAACTGTGATAAAGCTAAACAGTAAGGACATGATATTCTCAGAGGCCAAACCTCCAGCAAACCAAGCTGAGATATCAACATTCATGTGCTGCTAGGAGTGGTCTCCCTTGCTTCATGCAACTGTCACATGTGGATACTGTGTATGACACCAACAATAATAGTACCATACTCTTGAGCATGTTGCATTTATCTCATTTCATAGAAAATTGGTAGAGTTTTGTTTGATTAACTGCGTCATTCACCAATCCTATTGCAAAGTCACTGTTGGCCACAGTTGGAGACGGGCTGATTAAGGGTGTTCGGTACTCACACGGTAAAGGAGGCCCGTGAAATACCTGCATGTAAATTAAGCCTAGTTTCGAAGAAATATGACTGTGGAAGTACCATGAATGTCCTCGCGCTCACAATTGTGCTAATTAAAGTGCAATTTTGTCAATAAATACCATTGGAATGATGGAAACCTTATATATAATGCAAGCAGGCTCAATCAATGTGCCAGCTCAGTATTTTATCTGGTTTACAAAATTGAGTGATGTCTGCTCTCTCAGTTTCCTGATTAAAAGTATCATTTGGCACAAGCATACTAAATGTATAACTGCATGTTGCCACTTTTTTTCCTCTGTTCTTTGTTCTGTTCATGTATACAAAAAATCTCGTGAATGAGGAAATCATATCTGAAGTGTAGGTAGTAGGTTAGGTCATTCTAATTTTATTGTTCGAAAATAGAAATTTGAAGTCGGCTTTCCAGGTGGAGCCACCTTTGTGCAGATGAGGACGAAAAGTATTCAAATACTAAAATTTGAAAAGAACCTGACGAATCGTTCTCATTTTACTGTTTGGAAACAAAATCCAAATTTGGCCCTCAGGCATGTCAGGTCACCACAGATTTATGGGCATTTGTAAATGTAAACTGAGACTTTGAAAAGAATCCATTCAGGCGTTCTTACTTCATGACTAGCTGAAATGAAATGTATGGGCAGAGGAAAGTTATGGGCATACATGTATGTGGGCGAAACACAATCTCAAGCAACATCTGGTGGCAAGGTACATAAATACATACCGGTATTACAAATTTGAAAAGAATCGGTGCAGCCATGTGGTGATTTGAGGGCCTGGACAACAACTAACCTATGTTCGGCCATATTGAATGACACATCTTAGTGAAAAGCAATACCAAACTTGTTAGTGACTGATCCTAATTATTAGTGAGTGATCCTAATTAATACTGATGGATGGATGTACTTGGGCACTCTATCGCACCGCAATGGGCACAGGTCCTGCGAACATGCAGTGCAACTAGTTTCCCCCAACCCGCCCTACACATGATCCAGTGTCACATAGACACTGTGTAATCCGACCGATTCTAGCAGCAACTTTGATCAATTATCACCATCGACAATCATAATTAAATCTCTCAATAGCCACTCACCCTCCCCATCCTCTCAACATTTAATATATCACCCATCGAATTTCTCTCTAATATTCACACAGTATCATATAATTCACGGCATATAGTCACCAATAATCATACTGAGTATGCCGTGCAACCCGTTGCCCCACACCGCCCTACACATGCTCCCTCCTACCAGATCTATATTAATTATTGGCGACCATTCCTGATTATTAGTGACTTATTCTAATTATTAGTGATCGATCATAAGTATTATTATATGACTCTGTGTTTTACTCCTTCCCCATTGGACCATTCACCGTCACGTGGCTGTCGATAATTTTTCATATTGACTCCAAAGTGGGTCCATAAATATGATATTGACTCGGCGTGACGTGTGCATCTTCTCAGCCAATGAAAATAGGCGTTGGATTGACCGTCGGTTTACACTGTGGCTGAAGCAGGCTAGAGATCGTGGAGAGCAAAGCAAAATACGCTATATGTTGTATTTTAATTGCTTTCACCAACTTAACGAGGCGGTTACGAGACATCTGGGTCATATAATAAAACAATTATAGTCTTTTGATATCGGTCAATATGTGTTTTCTCAGGTCCACAAAAACCTCATCAAAAGACTGTAATTGTATATTAGTGACTGATCCTAATTATTAGTGACTGATCCTAATTGTTATTGACCTTTCCTAATTATTAGTGATAGATGCTAATTATTAGTGACCTATCCTAATTATTAATGACTGATCCTAATTATTTATGACTGATCCTAATTAGCATTGACCTATCATAATTATTAGCGACAGACCTGAGTTAGTGACCTATCCTAATTATTAGTGACTTATCCTAATTATAAGTGACCTATCCTAAATATTAGTGACTGATCCTAATTATTAGTGACTTATCCTAACTATCAGTGACCAATCCTAATTACTACATGTACTGATTAATCCTAATTATTGGTGACTGATCCTAGTCTGATACAAAATTTGGGGGTGATTAAAATGTTATTATCATCATTTAATTAAAAGTGAACAGATTTACTCGTCAGGATGTCCCGGATGTGTCCATGATATTGTGTTAATCTGGGAAAGGCGGATCATAAAGGACATGCTCCAGCGTACATGAAAAAGCTAGCCGAGAAGTAATGACAGACTGCATGGAGGTACTGACACGTAAATTCACATCAGAGTACCGTGTGCGACTGCTGGGCAATTGAACATTCACATTAATTTGTGTAGACATCAGAGTATGGATGAGAGCAGATGCAGTCTCATAGTACACCACTCCCCAATGACCCACACCGGCTTACATGCTATAAGCATTGTGTGAAGTTACAGCACAACAATTACCAAAGCTCACATTATTTTGCACTCGACATTAATCGATACTAGATACTGGATGGATCAATTTTGAATGCTACATAAGCTTGTGAAGAGAGCAGAAAGATAATTATAGTCATGTAATACCGGTATATATATATATACAAGAGTGGATCATTGTAATGTAATTTACCAGCCCTGCTGGTTTTATGTGCAACATAATTCTGATCCTCAACATCGAATAATCTCACACATGGCAATAAAACTGTACACACCATCTGGATGTAATTGATGCAGTTGACAGAATTTTGTCCTAATTTCATGAAAATTCTCCCAGCAAAATCTACATGTAAGATACGCAGGATAATCTGAACGTTTAAGCTGGAATAGATTCAGTGTTATTCATGGTTTCGTGACATTTTGGCATGCGAAATTTCGGCACAAAGTGGTGGATACTGCATTTCGGCAACATTTTCTCCCCAGATCTGCAATTACATGTAGCTTCTAAACACCTTTTATAATTGGAAAAAAAACAATATCACAAGTCTTGAGGTACATGTATATAATGTACAGAAATATACAGAAGATTTTACAGATAACATATAGAGTATGTTGCTACCAAGTTGATAGATATATTGTCATTTGAGCAAAGGACTGGGCACGGTTTAATGAGTATTGGCCCCTTTGGCGGTTTGAAATGAAATATCATGTACGAAAGCAAATTTTTCAGTTAGCGTAAATTATATTATCTTGTCTTATGCTCTGAGTACTTTGTAGGCCCAGCATCTTAAAGGTTATACAAAATGGTCTCAAAATCTGCTACTTTTTTGTGCTAAATTGTTGTAGAGGTGATTATATAGACTTGTTTTACATTTTTGTATGTTTTCAAACTGCCCAAGGTTGGAAATAGCAGCAGTAAAGTGTGACAATTTCACGCCCCTTTCAAAACGGCGAAAGCTGTGATCGCTTGACCTGTGACGTCACAACCTGATTACGATCTCGGCCAAATGCTTGTTGTGACGTCAAAATGTCAGTGACATCACGCTAGAACTCCCACAGTTGGGTGAATCTTTCGTAACAATGCCCGACGTCATAGACTATGACGTTTACGGCGCAATCGTAATCAGGTTGTGACGTCATGCATCGGAGGTCATGGCTCCAATACGTTTTCTCCCACATGTGTGCTATTCGTGTCCTAAAACCCACTTCGACGACATTATTCAAGAAAAAAATACTAATTTGTTGTTTGGAACACTACCGTGTTTGGGCAACAACAAACTATTGACACGGTCAATATTTTAGAGTTAAGTTTATATTGGTTCACGACTTCAAATGTTTATGGAGAATAAAGTGTGCTGTTTTCACCTCAAAATAGATGATTTTGCGATAATCCACTACTTCAAGATGATGTTATTAAAAATCCATAAGACCCAGGGCCTACAAAATAAACATAAAGACAAGATAATATACTTTACGCTAACTGAAAAATTTCATTTGTACGCAATATTTCATTTTGGCACTCCAAACCGCACCTCATCGGGGCCAAAATTTCAGTAAACTGTGCCCGGTCCTCTCCAGTCAGTCAGATATATACATGTACTGTATAAGGTGATGATTTGACTAAATTTGACATTTGGGAAAATCGGGAGTGATTGAATGAATTATTACAACTTCCGATCATATTTTTCTTTAAAAATCGTGGGCGATCGATTTCTGATAGGATAGATTTATTTGAGGAATTACATGTACTGTAGTCCTTTCAGAGCCATCAGGGAGCAGAACTTTAAAATTCTAATGGCTTGCTGTTCACCGTTATGTAACGGACCATATAATTGGTCATTCAGTTATAAACCATCTTCAAACATTGAATCGGAAATCGAAGTCGGTCAGTGAATTCTCCGAAAGTGTTCATAATTAGATTTCAGCCAATCAGTCCCCGTTTCTCAAAAGGTCGTGAGGATTCTCTAGTTGGTTTAATTTCCTGTTAACGAGACCATCAATAGGAGCTCAAGGCTAGTACCCATAGCTGTCCATACTGAAGAGTTCATGTAAGAGTCATGCCTCTCAATCACCTCAATTGAAATGACTTATTGAATATTTTCATAACAGCTGGTGTGCTTCAGCATGATGTAACAGACATCCACTAGTATTGTTACACATGTTCACCCCAAGCTGTAAACCATTCAAGTCAACGGTACAATTCCGCACTTGCGCTACAATTGAAGTTCATCTTAGACAATACCATCTGTCTCAATAGCTGCGACAGGTGCATTGACATGTGGCTATCTTGCCGATTTGTGGTTCGTTCCCTTAGCTTGGGAAATATTTTTAATCGATGGTAACTGGACTATTTTCGACCTAAAGTTGCCAACTTATCATCAAAGGCATTATTTCTTGGAATAGTAAAAAAAATTCATCCATATTTGCCATAATTCCATATTTACCATAATTTAATACACCAGTTTAACTAGGAAGCATAAGAATAGGATAGGAAGCAATCCGATTAATGAACCACAAATCAGGCAGGGAAACACAATGCACCTGCCGCTGATATCTGGGCAGACAGTATTGTCTACATATAAGTTTTACCCATATTAACAGGGAAGTTAGTAGAGAATTTGTATGATTTAAACGCAGGAAATGTTACACTGTTACCAATATTTGTGATCAACAGATTCTGAGGGCAATAACTTCAATTGTGATGTTGACAATTTTAGAAGCTCAAAATAATGTCTAGACTCGGACATAAATATAATTTTTTTGACATTTCTTCTCATTTTTTCCTTCTTTGCAACATATGCAATAGCATTTTGAGTACTATTAACATGGTCAAATCCCGTGGCAGAATATCTGAGGCGACAAATTATATTAAATATCTTATTTGACAGGGATGCGTCTCATGTTTTCCCAATTGGGTTGAACATCTCTCCCAAGATGCATTGCTAGTATTTCTTCAGTTCATTGAATGACTGGCTTTTTCAGGTTTTTCTTGCGTGTTTTTTTTTTTTTTTTTCTCTCTCTTTTTCAATGGCAAAATTCTATTCGCTGATAACATGCAACAACCACTTTCCTGAATCTTGAGCCATTTCATTCTTCAGTATTTAGAAAATTTCGGTTGATTTCGAAAGATTATTAATACGATAAATTGGTAATCAGGCTGAAATCTGAGGAACAACATGATGTAAAGCAGAGCAAAAATTGCATCGTACATCATCAGACAAGAGTAATTCATTGAGTACTTTTTAGTATACCACCTGACTAGTCACTCACTCGAACTGACCAATGAGAGTTCAGGTTATAGTAATCCCCATAATATACCAATCCCTCCCCCCCTCCACAGGGTGTGAAGCCAGGGGTTCAAAAATTCCATTTTATCAAATTTTACCTGTTCACTTTCTATTTTCTCCTATCTCTCTCATGTTAAATTCTCCAATTATTGCCTGTCCAAATGTGGAATATGGCTGTCCAGTGAACAAGTGGGCAGGTCACTGGCTAACACCATGAATCCCCCTATCAAAATTCAATCACAATATTCACCCTAGCCTTAATTTTGAGGACAAAATACATTTTGGTGAATGCTGGTTTTAATAAATCTGATCACCCTCTGAAATCATTGAAATAACAAAGAAATAATTAATTATATGCATGATTTTGAATCATTTTGTCAATTTCCTGTTTTAATAAATTTGATCACCCCCAGATTTTGTAGTAGGAATTTCTCTTCCTGGGATTGAATTATTAGAGGGATTAGCGTATTTGTAGAATACCACCAGTAACCTCCGAATTGTGACACTCTCCTCCAAAGACTACCCGGATTTGCTCCGACAAGTTAATTCACTTATCAGTTCCAGGAAAACTCTTGAGTAAATTTGAACAGCATGAAAACAAACTCGCTAGAGTTAGACAAATCCTGAAGTTTCCAGTGGGGCTGGCCTCCAGCCTGTTAACACACTGAATGCTTAAGTACTGAATGGTTGCAAAATCATATATCATCCAAATGGTTTCTAATGATTACCTAAAAGCTCACAGATGGTTAAATTTGGAGAAAGAAAAAAAATATATCGGTTAATTGCAGAGGAGTGGGACAATAAACATGACAAATATTGGAATAATTCATATCTAAACTCTCAGAATGTCCCAGTCCACTTCAGATAAAATATGGCCTCGTTAACTTTCCTTGTTAATTGCAAAAATGGAAAAGGAGAAGAGAGACTGATGTTTTTAGATTTTTTATATCTTGAATTCAGATATAGTCCATGTTCATATCTAGAATACACAACACAAATTAATGTAGGACTTTTTCAAGTCAGAAATATTGAGAAGATCAAAACTTTTGGAGCAGGATGTTGACAAAATGGTAGAAAAATAACTGTTGCATTTGTAAGAAGAGCCCAATTTGAACTATGGGCTACATCATCAAAACAAAATCTATTCATGAGTCTTTCAAGTTCAACAAGGTCGGTGACCTTGACCTTTGACCTTTTGACCCCAGCATGGTACCCGACACATCGCTTCCCACTACTGCAGCAGCATCCACTCACAAAACAGGGATTCTCAATGATTTCCTGTTTTGTTGCCCCAGTAGCTTTGACCTTTGGACCTCAAGAGTTTCCTTGTTTGCCAAAAACCTGAGTGAGGTATTCCTGAAAGTTGATCAAAATCCTAGACTGGAGTAATAGCAGACAATGTCTTCAAAATTTCATGTTTTGGGGGCCACAGTGAAGTTGACCACTCAGATGTGAGTGAAAAGGGTTTAACGTTGCTTTCAACATTTTTTCAGCTTTATCACGATGAGGAAGGGATGGGAGGGGTGGGGGTACCTACTCGTAACAGAGCCGATCAAATGCTGCCATTTTATAGTGCCGTCCCACTGAAATATCATGCCCTAGGCAGACATGACACCCCACCCAGTCACACTATAAGGACATCAAGGCTGATGCGAACCAGTCCTTGGTTCTATCCTCTCAATGCCTACCACTTTATATGAGGGACGATCTAACCATTAGGTATCATTACATGTAGGTCAATCCTCAGTTACAGTAAGGTGGTCCAACAGTCACCTCAAACAATCTGCATACTGGCAATTTCCTACATGCCAAGACCAAGTGTTTATCTTACATGTGGAGATAAGTGTGAAATAATAAACAGCTATTTTTGTGCTGTAAAAAAAAAAAAAAAAAACATGCCAGCATTTAATACTTTGTTTTGTCTACATTGAGGACTTGTATCTGATGTTACAGAAAGTTGGGTGTTTATCGGATAATTTGTTAATGTAGAACATGTACAGGGGCAGGGCTTGCATTCTATGAATCGCACCAGGCTGATTTGATAGACCTGGTAATGGCTAATAAAATTGCTGATTTGCTCACAACGAGGCTGATTTCAATAGAACTACATTATCAGCAGTTACTTTCTACCAGACTGTTAAAGTGATCGTAAACCCTCAAGTAAAGTTTCCATCAAATGAAAGCCCATTGCAAACAGTGTGAAAAAATATTTATTGTAATTTTTTACGATTTACACAGAGTAAACTGCAAGTAAAGCATGGTATTCTATGGTGGTCTGTTGCAATCATATTTAGGTCCAGTGACGTCACACTGCCTTAACCCTTTCACCGATTATTTCCCCTGACAAAAGTGACCTGCTGACGATCAATTCCCTGAGAACTGTTAAAATTTGTATATGTTGTCTTTGGAATGTTAGAAAACGTGTTTGCGTCTGAGATTTGTAGAAAAACATAGGGACCCCGTCTCCACAATGAACACTCCGGTGTTATTTGCTCCAGTTTTATAGCAAAATAAATAAAATAGCATACAAAATTAGGTTTTACTTCAAGAGAATGCGCTTTCCCCGGCTTTCTCGACTTGAAAACGTCAAAATTCAACGGAGAAATCGTCTTTTTTCGATCGCATTTGACAGTGTTTATCTCGAGTTGTACTCGGCCATTTGCAATGTTTGACCTCTCATTAGAAAGTGTGGGCTTTCCCCTTTCTGTACATCACATGACCTGGGACGGATGGCAAAAATAAAACGGAGGATACGATTGGATTGAAAATGATGTAATTCCATTTTTCCAGCCACTGTCTACGCGCTTCTTATCTGTTGGCGGATGGAGGTCACGTGGGCGAAATTACGCATACCGATTGGCTCGTCGTCCGAAGGCAGCAACCATCTTGGGCGAAATAGAAAGTTGGTTGTCAAACTTTGTGGATCAAGACTCGTAAAAATATGGAAATAAACTTTGCCGGTTGTCGTTGGCAGTTTTAATCGTCTGGGGAATATTCACCATGCTTTACCAGTCGTGTAACATCAAAAATACAGGAGTTAGGATGAGGTTTTCGATGATTTTTTTCATTTCTGCGGCTTGCTGCCGAGAGACCCATCACACGGTATGTGGAAAAAAACGCATTTTTCGCTCCGATTTTTTTCGTTCAACATCTAATTTTGCTTTATTTCTTTTGCGGAACAAACAAACAATTTCGATAATCAAATTGATCAAGGTTTTGACTTTCCAGAAGTATACAGTGTTTGATAGGTTTCCGTTAAAACGAATGCAAAAAAATAAAAGTGCTGTACCCATCGTGATGGCCAACAGGTTTAAAGCTAACCCGGTCAACCGGGGATGGTCGTACGGGTGGCACTCTCGTTATCCCCGTACACCGGGTTTAATCGGTGAAAGGGTTAATACATATATTTCAGACTGTGTATGCACTTTCCAATGCTTGATTCAAGCTTAAGGTGTGTACACTTTGAGTTTCAACACACTCACGGTTCCAATGGGCATGTTTCACCAAAATCTGGGAGATGGTAACTCGTAAGGGTCACGTCAGTTTGAATCTTGCATTTAATTTCCCCGAGTTTGGTGAAACATGCACACTGGAACAGTGAGTCTGTGTTGAAACTCAAAGTATACACACTTCAAGCTTGAATCAAGCATTGGAAAGTGCATACACAGTTTGAAATGTATTACGGCAGTGTGACGTCACTGGACCTAAATATGATTGCAACAGACCACCATAAAATACCATGCTTTATCGGCAGTTTACTCTGTGTAATAAAATCGTAAAAAATTACAATAAATATCTTTCCACACTGTTTGCAATGGGCTTTCATTTGATGGAAACTTTACTTGAGGGTTTACGATCACTTTAAGTAGTCCCTGTGAATAGCAATCATGGGGCTTCCATTCACAGGAGCCTGGGCCTATCAGCCCCATCAAAATGCATGGCTTGAGTACTGGGATAGATTTAACCCCCTCCCCCCCCCCCAGCCCAGAAATTCTCAGTCAAATTTGACACATAGGATCTGCATGTAAGTATGCTCCATCATGTAAGTATGCTCCATCATGTAAGTATGCTCCATCACATGGACAAATATAAGCAATCCTCTAATAATTCAATGTCTCCACCAAAATCACTCACCCCCAAATTTGTGAAGAAAATTCAATATGTGGTTCTAAAACATTTGATCACCCTCTAAAATCATTGAAATAACAAAGATAATATGGATTATATGCATGAGTTTGAACCATTCTGTCAACTTCCTGATCTAATAAATTTGATCACCCCCAGACTTTATCATTATGGTGGGAAATTACACTTCCTGTGATTGAATTATTAGATGGATTACCGTAAGTAGAAGCTGTGGCACTGTTGTTCCCATGTCATACAAGTCAGTCCCAGGAAAATAGGAGTAACAATTATTTGCATTCCAACAATAAACATGTCATTCTACATTGTTGTTGTTGTTTACAGGTCATAACAGGCCTTTCAGGATCCCACAAAAATTATCATGACGGCAATATGTGTAATAAACTCATGAGATGGGGACAGGCGGATGGGATGGATGAGAGCAAGATTACCCCCTTCACGGAGGCATAAAAATGAACGATTCTCTTATAGACACAAACACAATTATTTTACGCCGAAATATACATGTGTGCGACACCTAACCCAGCGAATTGAGTTTGTAGAGGGACTTCAAGCTGAATTGAACACTGCAAAAAACTAACAAGACAAATTTAACCTGGAAATACATGTAATCACCATAAACATGTATGTACATAATCTATTTCACAGAGAAATCTTGTCTAACAGTGTCTATTGTTATGCATAAACAGGCCTATAATACAATGTAGACTGCACTGATCAAATGCAAATAAATGCCAGTATGAAAATATATGAATAAAACAGAAGACAGAAAGCAGTTACGTACAATCTGCACCCAGATCTAATGTACATGTACATGTACCATATCAGAAATTGCTTGTTTTTCTGTACCACACATCCTATTTTTTCCACATATTTTATAACTATCGGAGCCTGCCAAAACATCTTTTACAATAAATTCAGGGGTCAAAGTAATTGGAATTTCCAGCTTGCCCTCTGGGCAACTGATTTGCTAAATCTTGCATGCCCATATAGCAATATTAACGAGTACCTTTCAACATGTTGTGTTGGCTATGCTACACAGAGAAAATGGGGTTGCCCACCGACAGGTGAGGGGGCAAGAAAGACTAGCCCCTGCCAATTTTAGGTTGTCTCGGGCAGCTTGGCAGATATTATTTCGACCCCTGGACAATATATATGCATGTAATAATCATCCAGTGACAAAGTTGACAGAAATTAGTTACACTTTCAATAGTTTTCCTGTTCAGCTACATGTACATGTAAAATATCAGGCTTGGCTTTTGGGATTTCACCAAATTCTGAAATGCACACCAACTATTCTTTCATGTATTTATTGTGTTACAGGAAACATAAAATTTACTAGACATGGCCTGAATAAGGGTGTTATCTCAAGAGTGTCACTAAGGGTGGTCATTGGGTGCGAACAATGGTCGACCCCCACTCAGCACCCAACCATATGTTATTTTCTGATGTTGAACAGCACGTGGTCTGTCTATTAACTAAGCATAGGAAACGACCCCCTCTCAAGAAAATCCTGGTGACGCCCATGTATGTCCAAAGCTAAAGTATACATGTATGTCCCAGTTAGATGTACATACATGTAGGGGAAATCAATAAGCAATATAAAGAGAAATACAAGCAGGTTATTAATTCTCAACAAGTTTCTATTCTCAGACGTTGAGATGATAATTTACAGCTATTGCTAAATCCAGCTCCCATACTTTCTGAACATATGGGCTAATGGCTAATCATGGAGAGATTTATGAAGACGTTATAATCTGTCTACTGCCTTCTGATTGGACAAGACCGCAGGATCAAATCACGATTCCCACCACTTCTGAGCTCATAGTCATTTGAATCGCTTGAGACCGCTTTTATTACTTGCTGAAACTCGTCTATACAATGAATGGTCATAAATTATTTTAAGCAAAATGCGTATGGACTTGTGACCCAACATAGACATGATTTTAATATATTTATTGCTTAAATGTCAAAGTTGTGAGGAGAAATCAGTTCATTTAGGAGACTTTTATTGACGATAATGTTATTCAATTTTGTCTAAGTGGTAGTTCAGATCAAACAAGGAAACTATAAAGTCAGTAACATGACCCACTGATACAACGATATATATATGTACGGTACCGAAACTTTAAAGGTCATATGTACGTGTGCAAGCACGTGTTTATAAAATCATTCTGACTGATGTACATCTAAAACTTCTTTCCCCATTGATGGGTCACAAATAAAGATAGTGCCACGGCACTGTAGCTCATCTGGCTGTAACTGGAGAAAGTAGCTGTGAGAAATTTTTACTAAAGAATTGCAACAGATGAACACTAAATGATCCATGCAGTTATTTCTTGAGATTTCATGATAAAGTTTCATGGGCAATTCAAGATGCGGCCATATTGGATTTTCGAAATGGACCAAAAAAAGGTATCTTGCACAACTGGATCAGAAGGGGAACCTGTGTATCAAGATCCATGCAATAATTTCCTGAGAATTCACGATAACAACATTTCATGGGGAAATTCAAGATGGCCGCCAGGTGGCCATATTGGATTAGGTATCTTGCACAACTATACCCCAAGGGGAACCTGTGTACCAAATTTTAGAAAGATCCATGAAGTAGTTCCTGTGAAATCGCGATAACAATGTTTCATCTGGAAATCCATGATGGCCGTCTGGTGACCATATTGGATTTTTGAATCAGACCACAAAAGGTATCTTGCACAACTAGACCCCAAGGGGAACCTGTGTACCAAATTTGAGAAAGATCCATGCAGTAGTTCCTGAGAAATCGCAATAACAATGTTTCATCAGGAAATCCAAGATGGCCACCTGGTGGCCATATTGGATTTTTGAATCAGACCACAAAAGGTATCTTGCACAACTAGACCCCAAGGGGAACCTGTGTACCAAATTTGAGAAAGATCCAAACAGTAGTTCCTGAGAAATCGCGATAACAAAGTTTCATAGGGAAATCCAAGATGGCCGCCTGGTGGCCATATTGGATATCCAAATTGGACTAAAGTACACATGTTGTACAACTAGACCCAAAGGGAAACCAGTGTACCAAATTTGAGAAAGATCCATGAAGTACATGTAGTTACCGAAAAATAATGATGACAAGATTTCACTGGCAAATTCAAGATGGCCACCATGGCAGCCATATTTAAAATCATATCGACACGGCATGAACAAATTCTGGTGTACTCATTGCGGGGAACATGCATGCCAAGTTTCAGCTTAATCGGCCAAGCGGTTTCAGAGAAGAAGATGTTTACGCACGACGGACGACGGACAATCAGGCCATGACATAAGCCCATCGGGCCTTCGGCCCAGATGAGCTAAAAAATCTGTCCTCACTTGTCGGCCACACATTAAAAGTCAATCCAGGCATTGCTTTTTGATGGGTATCCGATACTCGTAAAGATACCCATAAATGTGATGTACCATTATCCCTTCGAAAATAGACACACATCTCTGTATCCTATTTGCACGAAAAGATGCAACCGGCTTAATTACTTGAAGACAAATTACACATTTATGGGCATAAAATATTCATTGTTTCAATTTATCACTAATTTGGATACTTGTCCACAGAGTTAATGGGCATCCAAATGGATACCCCTGAAAATGGACGAAAAGCAAGTCTGTTCCCATTGGTGGGTCACACATCTGATGATTTCATAGTAACGTCACATTGTCAGGAAGCATTTTCCAGCTTATTTTAACCGATTTTTTACCAAAATATTTTTTTGTGTGCATATTTTGGGCTCAAAAAGTGCTCTCTATGTTAGAGAATGATTATTATACATGTATGTGTTTCTGCCCTTTGAAGCGAAATTTTTTTTCTTCAAATTTCCGACGACCTCTCATGGGAATTTTGAATTTCTCCATGACCCTTTGCACCAAGGATTATGCAAATGGGCTCAAAATGACACTGATACGATCAGCATTAGATACATGTTCATACAAGGTCCATTTCCAGTTGCAGAGTTTAATATGGAGAAATTTTGCTGGTGGCTAAAAATTTCCTCTTTTTCTAAAAGCCAAGTAAATATCATCATGATGCCATAAAGCTGATCTTGTACGAGTTTTAGGGCATACATGTATCTGCAAAAGCTTGGGGGTGAAACATGCACTTTTTTGAGAACCTTCATGGCTACTGCCATCTTGGATTTACCCATGATCCTTTGCACAACAGATTCCGGAGCTACATGATAAACCTCACTATTGGGGTCCTCCGCCCATCTCCCCGGGCAAAATAGAGTTAAAGATACATCAGAAAGTGCAATCACATGTTAGAAAAATACCTATATGTACACAAGCCCATGTACATGTATTCAGCATATGTAAAATACATGCGAGGAACAGCAAGGAGGGACATCTATGAATTAACATCACTGGATTGGAAAAGGGAAATTATGCTAAAGTTTGACAGAATGAATACATTTCAATGCACAATGCATATCCATAAGTTTACACATGAATACATTGTAAAGCAGTGATTAATTTTCATCTTGTTACAAGTACCTTCACACATGCAAGTGTATGAAATTTCTTGACCTACATGTACACACAATTTATCAGCTGGCCATTCATGTGGAACAAAAAAATTGCATGTATTGTTACCAGGAAATAAATCATTCTGAGAAATTTTTGTTTGATATTCCGTATTTCCCCGTGGAAGAGGCCATTTCTGAGTGAGTGAGTGAGTGAATAGGGTTTAATGTCGCTTTTAACTGTTTAAAGTTATATCATGACAGGGAAGGGAGGGTAGAGGCGGGGGTACCTGTTTGTAACAGAGCAGATCTAATGCTGCCATTTTATAGTGCTGTCTCACTAAAATGACATGCAATAGGCAAACATGACACCCTCAGCCATTTACTGACACAGAGCGAACCAGTCCTTGTCCTATCCTCTGTAGTCTTAATGCCGAGCGTTAGCGAGGAAGCAACAAGTTCCATTTTTCAAGTCTAGGTCATTTCTGATCGACAACTTGGGACCTTGCATGTTTAATATTAAAATGATTGACACTGACAGATGATTTGATCTTTGTTTTTTCTTTGAAGCCAACACAAGGTCTACATTACTGATTTTCAGATATAAAAAAAAAACTTTCCTTGACTAGAATACAAATTGCTTTTTTAAAATACATTTCCTTTTTTTTTTATTCTTTTTTTTTTTACCAGAACAACCAAAAATTGCCAGGATATTTCATTTTGATTAGGAAGGGGGTTTCTAAAGGTCACTGGGGCAGGTAGCTGTACAATCCCCACACTAACATTGACTAATGTGATTACTGCCCATGTATAATTCAGAGATATCCCAGTCAGGTGTGATGTACATCTATAATACATTACACACTAACTCCAGATTGATCAACTAATGCACATATTTACAGGCAAGCAGGAAGAAATCTGTAAGACTAGCTGTGTTGCCTTGGCTTAATATCGCACAATTTCTTTTTAGAATATAGTTTGGTGAGGTCATAGCTCTATAAATATTCCATGGTCCATATTAGGGGAACTGCCCCTGTATAACCTCTTCAAAATTCAAATATGAACGGCTACTTGACAGATATAACATTTCCCATCTGAAAAGCAATACAACCAAAGCTTGCCATATTTGCAGATCAGAGATTAAAGAAAACCCTCGCAGCACCATGTTGGCAAGCTCATGTCTTGATTGGCTATATGACATCACATGTTTTTACAGCTTGAAGTATTTTCTTCATTCACTAGGTCAATATCTGCACAAGTCCAGGTAATCCCTAAATCCTCGCAGTGGGTTTACCTGGACCTTTTTGGTGATTCGGATGAGTTCTCGATTCGTTGCGTCTATTACACAATCTCGTACGTTTCTTCCCCAGTGGTTGTTTTGAATTAGCACGTCGGTATCTGAAGCCTGTGGATGTCGCTTTAGACACCCGATGTTGATTTCAGCCGAACTTCAAAGGTTGTCTGGACGGCGATGAAATTCAAACCAGTCAAAACTCAAACCTCACTGTGGATTGGCCTGATGAACTGCTTCAACGCGCCAACTGATTGGTTCGGTTCAGTGGAAACCCCTCGGCCTACATGTATTTATTTCCAGAACTGCTATCGGTAACTAACCAAGCCAGTGTGTCGATCATAACCTATCGATTGATACACTGGCTTGCGAGGATGTAGGTAAAGGGAAAGGATGGAACATTAGTGTAGTATTAACTATTTAACTTCAAACATGAAGATGGGGCTCAACTAAATACCACTCGAATATATAGCAAAATAAACTCTCCCCACACTACTGGACCCAGGGTTTTACATCTCCCTGTTGGGCACACCTATTCGGCACCGGAAAATATCCTTTAAAGGTGGGTCAGGGGTCTGAACACATATCAGAGAAAATATTGGAAAACCCCACATTCAGGCAAACTAGGAGGACTTCGACTCCAATATTATGCTTGACATGTTCAATTGATTGAGGAATCTCAATATTTCCAAAGCAAAAATTTAAATTTTAATTGTTTGCTCTCTATTTCATGGTGGATGATAACAATGTCATGTCCAATGTGTAACCAAACACGAGGGGCTGTCAGTTTGCAAGAGGCAATTGATATTCCCTGGATGAGACAAATGAAAATGATACAAAGATAAAGGCCTGTGACAATTCTGCTAGGTGTGTATATCTATACCTGCACATAATGCAAAAGCAAAATTAAGTTACTCCAAACAAATTCAGTAAGCCAGCTCTCGTGAACAAGAAACCTGCCTTGACAAATATTTTGTAGCATTTTATACAACTCACGTTCAGCACCATGTTAAACACAGCTGATGTGAACTGATTTTGCTTCAGCATTCACCTCAGCATGACCAATTGCCAAATGCTGTGGTTATTTTCGAGGGCCGGTAAACACATCTCAATATTTCTGCACTGAAGTTTGCTTCAGTATTATGCCAAGTTCATCATCAGTGCATCAACAACATACCTGAACATGATGCCAACCTGTGTACATGTACATGTGGGTCGGTAATCCTGTCTGTCTGTCCATCTGTCTGTCTGTCAATGTTACTGCTCCAAGATGATTACTTGTGAATATTACGATCGAACACAGTGCTTGATTTTATTACTTTTTCGCCTTAACAGGTATGCCTAACTGGAGGGGACATCAGCCAACTGGACACTGTGGAATGGAGGACATGTACAATACATGTACAAACTATCCAATCAGAATCTGAGATTGCCACTTCCTGCTTTCAATTTTTTAGTCCGGTTAACCAATCAAATGACAGAACCAGCACTTTCAAATTATCTTATAGTCCTACTGTGGGACACTCCCATTGTGAAAAGTGGATGAAGCGGAGAAGGAAGGGGATTAATAAATAAAGTGACCATTATATCTAGATAGATCCACGTACAAGCCTTTAATAACATAGCATCATCAATATTATTACATGTGATTTCCCAGTACATTTCAGGTTTGAGTGTGTGGTAACAATTGTTATGATGTTCAAATATCGTCAAAAATATTTTTAAATGCATATAATTAATTGACTGACAATTAACAATGTACAGGAGTTAGTGTATCAAGTTTTTATCCTCCTTAACAATTTTCATCATGACCGTTAGAATTACAAGAGAAAACTGTTCAAAAATACTGAATTGAAAATGTAGAGAAATTGAAGATCTGATAATTAATAATTGTCAATCACTATTTCCTGGGGAACGAAACCTTAACGATGTTCGAAATATACACGTAGCTACATATGATCCGACTGATAAGCTCTCCGATTGTAGATAAAGCTGTGATGGGAATAGAAATAGGAATAGCCAAGGTTGTCTTGAGTTAATTATACCTTTTCATCACCCGAAGAGATTGTCGACTTTTTTTTTAATTTAATTTATTCATATTGTTTTTGCATTCAAATATGTTTTGTATATCATACACGTACATGCCAATATAAAATTGTACATATCCATAAATAATGTTAATAATTTTCCTCCAATCCAATAAGGTTTACCCTGCATGTGAACGTGATAATTTCCAGGAAATGAAACTTTTTTCTTTGATTTGATTCAAAAAGGCAATGTACAAGTGTATATGCCTGTAAGTAGACAGACATGCCTCGTAGATTGGAGGTTATCTTGCAGCCTTAAGGTATATATGACCTATGTCTTCAACTTCATTCATGCCTACCTTTCTAACCCACTGACCCAATTATATTTGTACTTCCTCTATTACCCGGAGCCAACCATCACTCAACAGAAACAAATAAAAACATATGACATGTGTGTGTGCCAGGTCAATATTTAACTGGTTTTAACCGGAGTAAATGTGCCGATCAGCCATACGATATTAATGACTCGGACAATTCTCAAATACCGTTTACGGTTAGTCCCATCACAATGCCCCTTATGGCTGACCGAATTCATTTCAGAGACGAACAAATATTTAAATATTTCACCAAGGGTGCATATGTATCTGTATGCACTAATGGCAATTCTTTGGCCCATTGTTTGCACTGCTATTGGCAGACGGTTTCATATTTCCAGGAAAGTCTGATAGAATCTCTTTGAATACTAGATGTATAAATAATGTGGTATGCAAATATGGGCTGCCTCTACATGTATCTAGCCCATTATACAGACAGTCTTGTAATATTGATATAGAGTCACGTGTGTTTCCCAACAAAAATATTATCATCATGCAGTACAATAATACCTTACATAAATCTATTAGAATTTAGCTTGATAATAAGTGCCAAACAAAGTGCATGTCTCCTCAGAAGGTACGACTTATAGCGCTGTTGGACACACATCGGTTCTCGTCAGATCACCGAAGTTAAGCAACATTAACCCTTTCACCGATTATTCCCGGTACACTGGCATAACGAGAGTGCGCACCCATACGACCATTACCCGGTAGACCGGGTTAGCTTTAAACCTGTTGGCCATCACGATGGGTACAGCAATTGTATTTGTTTGCATCCGTTTTAACGGAAATCTATCGAACATTGTACATTTCTGGAAAACCAAAACCTTGATCAATTTGATTCTCGAAGTTGTTTGTTTGTTTGCAAAAGAAATAAAGCAAAATCGAGGCGAAGAATGCATTTTTCTCCA
>JAVTVY010035622.1:0-15279 GCA_036873755.1 Hanleya hanleyi | reverse complement strand
AGTACAGTCATGTTCCCCCCCTGTCATGTTCCCCCCCTGTCCCATTCCCCCCCTGTCATTTTCCCCCCCTGTCATGTTCCCCCCCTGGACATATTCCCCCCCTGTCATATTCCCCCCCTTATATTTACTTGTCCATATAGCTGTTGTGGGTTAAATATTTAGGTAATTTTTTCTTCCAGTAAAATAATGCCAATTTTTATTTATCATAAACTGTTACAGGAAAAGACAAATGTTTTTTTTTAATGTAATGCCATCAATAAATTATTTTCTTCACAGTTTTATCTTTAAGTAGTCTTAGATAGGCACAAATTATACCAACCAATAAAAGTAACAGAATTATTTATAACGTACCAGTTAATCTCCAATCAATAGGAGGCTAATAAATATATAATAATTTTAAGAAGCTTAATCTATCTACCTATCAATTATAATTGTGCCATTCAAATAATTCTGTTACTTTTATTGGTTGGTAAAATTTGTGCCTATCTAAGACTACTTAAAGGTGAACTGAAAAGCTTTCCAATGTTCTGTTAAAATGTCATAAAACAAGAACTTCTATAGTTGTTACAATTATGTGTGGTAATAGTTCTGTGGGTTATTGTTTTATTTTGGGTATACAGGGATTCATACAAGTCAAAAATTTTACCACCGAAAACTCAATATTACTCAAAATTGAGTTTTCATAATGTTGAAATTGAGTTTTCAAAAATTTTTATCGCCGATTCAAAGATTGCAATTGAGTTTTCAAAATTTTTTACCACCGATTTACCTATTGGTATTCAGTTCTCAAATATTTCAACCACCACCATGCACAGGATTTTGTTGGTGTGTTTTAATATGGTCAATATATTATACTATGAGCAGGGGATATTTTTGACAAAACATTTTCATCTACCCAATATCCAAATTAAATAAAAGTTTTCATCGGATGATGTATAAAAACCGAGAGATTTACATGTACCGTACCACAAGATCAGTCTGAATAACAATGGACATGGGGATCTATATCACGAATGAAATCGGAGAGAAAAATCAAGCACTAATTATTCGAAAAAGCGAACGATCGAACCAGGAAACATGTCTTCTTATCTGCAGCTAACTGCACCAAACACAGCCTCTGTAGATTATTGAACTTTAATTCAGTAACAAAGTGTTCACATGAGACAGATCTGCTAAGTTCTAAAGTCTAAATTTTCTGAAAACTACCGAATATTTTGGATGGTCACAGTTGCTCAATGTTAAATTTTTTAAGCAAATTTCTTGAGTGCTATTTATCTCCCGAGTTCTCTAAAATCCAGTTTTGGAGGTCACCTCGTATTTAAAGTATGGTTTTTCATTACTCTTCCAACTATGAAAATGTATTGTTTATAATCAACGAGGAGTCAACTTTATGGAGCAGACAAAGATAAAATATGCAGCCTGGTGTCATCGCAGCATCAGTCTCACTGGCATCTCACGAGTGAATTTCTAGACCAGTCAATGTACCGTACTTTAGAATAATACAACACGATCATCATGATTGCAGGTCTTGGCTTTAGCAAGTCATGTGAAATTCAGACGTTTAGTCTTGATGTATTTTCAATCTCTGACATCGCTGGACAACTCACTTTTTACTTCGTGTTTGACGGATACTGAATGGACCGAACGTCGGCATTACGGTCCAAATTTAGCCGGGAAATATGGTCGACTGACTGCAGGCACGTGGTTCTACAAAGCGCAAGACGGTCGGCTGTCAACCCTATTGCGGTAATGGAAACTTCCACTGACCCGGTGTTGTAAGCCCACAAGCCTTCCCGATGAATCGAATTGGAAGAGTTCACTTTCAAAATAGAGAAGTAGGGCATAAAAGTTTCGTCTAACAACAATGCGAGGGCAGATTTTTCTTTCGTTTCGTAGACTATATTTTTCCTTGTATTTCATTTCTGAAACTTGCAACTCTGGCGGACAAATTGACGACCTACGCGATTTAAAGATGACAACAACAACTACACAGGGTCTGTTTGAAGGTGAAGAAAAAAATAACTTTTACGGCGACAGATGACCGATAAAAACTTTTGGGCGGGAGTCCCGGTTGTCAAACTTTAGCGATAGTCTGGGAACCCTCGGAGGTACGAATGCAGGCTGCCACACAATAAACGTTTGAGGGTTCCGGAAATAATGTATGCAAGCAATTGTGTCTGCCGCTACGCGGCGCTGTGATCAGCATACTCGAAAGCGTTAACAACAACACAACGACACGTGGTGGCCCGCTCCCGGCGCCTGTTAGTGTCGTTTTCACGGTAAGATCGTCATTCGATTGAGTTTATTTCGTAATTTAGGGCTGTCAAATTAACTTTGACCATGTCTGGCGAATTGAGTTTTCCACGAAAAATTGAGTATTTGTCCAGTAAAACGGAAGCAATTGAGTTTCTTGCCATACGAATTGAGTTTTCAAAATTTTTTAACCACCGGTATTCGGTGGTAAAAAGCGACTTGTATGAATCCCTGGTATATGAGAAGTCAAAACTTATACCGAGAGCCAGAACTTTTAAAAACGTCATCGCTTGCCTCCCGTTGTTTTTGGAACGTCATGACGTTATAGTGGTCCTCGTTCATTCATCCGACGTAGCATGACGTCACATTTGAATAAAACTTGAATGAAGGGGACCACTATAACGTCATAACGTTCTACAAACCAAGAGAGACAAGCGATGCAAGTTTTCAAGACGGATTTATAACAGGATAACTTAAATATTGTTATTAGTACAATTTTGCAAACTATATTTGCCCCAAAAACGTATAAAAGTTATGTCACATAAGACCAGATGTATATAAGCAACAATTTAGATAAAATTAAAAGCTTTGCAGTTCACCTTTAAAGATATATCTGTGAAGAAAATAATTTATTGATGGAATTACATTAAAAAAACAACATTTGTCTTTTCCTGTAACAGTTTATGATAAATAAAAATTGGCATTATTTTACTGGAAAAAAAATACCTAAATATTTAACCCACAACAGCTACATGGACAAGTAAATACAAGGGGAATATGACAGGGGGGATATGTCCAGGGGGGGAACATGACAGGGGGAAATGACAGGGGGGGAATGGGACAGGGGGGGAACATGACAAGGGGGGAGAATGACCTACATTCGCTGCTGCTGCTGGTGAGATATTGCTCTTTCTGTCTTATAAATGTACCAGCACAGTTGTAATATTGCAGTTGGAACTGGTGCTGCTGCTGCTGAGATATTGCTCTCTCTGTCTTTATCAGCACAGTTGTAATATTGAAGTTGGAACTGGTGCTACTGCTGCTGAGATATTCCTTTCTCTGTCTTGTATCAGCACAGTTGTGAAATTGGTGTTGGAACTGGTGCTGCTGGTGAGATATTGCTCTCTCTCTGTCTTGTATCAGCACAGTTGTAATATTGCAGTTGGAACTAGTGGTGGTGCTGCTGCTGCTGGTTAGATATTGCTCTTTCTGTCTTATAAATGTACCAGCACAGTTGTAATATTGCAGTTGGAACTGGTGATGGTGCTGCTGCTGCTGGTGAGATATTGCTTACCTTGTCATATATCAGCACAGTTGTAAAATTGGAGTTGGAACTGGTTCTGCTGGTGAGATATTGCTCTCTCTGTCTTGTACATGTATCAGCAAAGTTGTAATATTGCAGTTGGAACTAGTGGTGGTGCTGCTGCTGCTGGTGAGATATTGCTTACCTTGTGATATATCAGCACAGTTTTAAAATTGGAGTCGGAACTGGTTCTGCTGGTGAGATATTGCTCTCTCTGTCTTGTATCAGCAAAGTTGTAATATTGCAGTTGGAACTGGTGATGGTGCTGCTGCTGCTGGTGAGATATTGCTTACCTTGTCATGAAGGAGGTGAATAAAGATATATATATCAGCACAGTTGTAAAATTGGAGTTGGAACTGGTTCTGCTGGTGAGATATTGCTCTCTCTGTCTTGTATCAGCAAAGTTGTAATATTGCAGTTGGAACTAGTGGTGGTGCTGCTGCTGCTGCTGGTGAGATATTGCTTACCTTGTCATATATCAGCACAGTTTTAAAATTGGAGTTGGAACTGGTTCTGCTGGTGAGATATTGCTCTTTCTGTCTTATAAATGTACCAGCATAGTTATAATATTGGAGTTGGTACGGGTTCTGCTGCTGCTGAGATATTGCTCTCACTTACATGTACATGTATATGAGCACAGTTGTAATATTGGAGTTGGAACTGGTGCTGGTGAGATATTGCTCATGCTGTCTTATATCAGCATTGTTGTAAAATTGGAGTTGGAATTGGAGTTGGAACTGGTTCTGCTGGTTAGATATTGCTCTTTCTGTCTTATAAATGTACCAGCATAGTTATAATATTGGAGTTGGTACAGGTTCTGCTGCTGCTGAGATATTGCTCTCACTTACATGTACATGTATATGAGCACAGTTGTAATATTGGAGTTGGAACTGGTGCTGGTGAGATATTGCTCATGCTGTCTTATATCAGCATTGTTGTAAAATTGGAGTTGGAATTGGAGTTGGAACTGGTTCTGCTGGTGAGATATTGCTCTCTCTGTGTTGTGTCAGCACAGTTGTAATATTTATGCATGTCAATCTTTCTCAGTGACTGTGATTCCAGTTTTTCGTGTTCTGTATTACTTGACTACCCTGGTTATGGTGTTAAGGATGTAAAATCTGCCTGCCCAAATATCATAGTTTGCTATGTTTGTTTTCTCCATCTCTCCTATTAATTTTTTCCAATTTGACCTGTCCAAAATTTGAAATTACCTGTCAAATTGGAGGTGAATGGGTGTCTGGCTAACACCATGTCCCTGGTCACAATTCACCTGGGATTTTACCATTCTAAATCAAGAGGAACAACCACCACAGATGGTTTGTGCCATCCAAATGATGGCATCTTCATCATTCACTGCGTCAATGTCCCTCATGCCACACCCATTGAAGATTTTACACATAAGCGTAGCAACAAATCTAGATCTACATGACATTTATGACCCCATGGACATTCTGTCAATAATGTAAACTACGGTAATTTCCCTATTAATTCGCGATGTAGTGATGAAACTCAGCACTCCAAAAATTGGCTACTTTCGAATTATTTGTTGAGCGAATTCTAGAAAAACGCGAGTGTTCGAATTAAATGCCGCGCCGACTTTCACGGAGAATCCAAAATGGCGGACCGCTTCGCCGTGGTCGAGTGATCGTATTTATTACCGTGTATTAACTTTGATATCTCATCAGTTTCCATAAAATGCAGTGTATGATGTCAGAAAATCTCCTGTACCCTGATAAAGGCGTCTAATTTTATTCGAGGAAGTCGAGCATATTTATCGAGTGACAAGTTCAGCACGATCATGCAGATTTTTGAGCTGACGTCCGTAAATTCGCGTCCATAATAACATCGTAAAAGTAGGCCAAAACTTTGAACGTATTCCTTCCTTTTTGTTCAGTATTAGCTATGATCTATATTATGAAACCTAAACTGACATGGAATTGAATGAATATTCTGGAAATATAAAACTATACACATATTAGAGTATTCCATGTTCGAGTCGTTCGGCATGTCGACGTTGTTGTTGTGAACCCTGAAAATGAACCAACGGCAAATTTGTGTAGGATTGTATCACGAAGTTTTAGACAGATTAGCGGACTGTCATAGTTTTAGACAGATTAGCGGACTGTCATAGACTTTTTGGTCTTCACTGTGCATGATTTTACACACACCATCCAGGACTTGAATAAATATCCCGGACCTATGACACAAAATTAATGTTGAATTAATGGCGGATTGTACAAGAGAACCGAGTGTCAGTCGGCAATACACGTTTCGATTGGTTTGTTTCAAGTATGAGAATATCTATTACGGTACCGGTACTGTAACACTTTACTAAAAGTAAAAGTCGAAGTATGATATCGTTCTGAATATTAATTAAATACTGGTATGTTCTCATCTCCGAAACTTTACCTAATGCCATTTAAATGTTTCTCAAATTTGTTTAGCATATAGAGTAATGGAATGGCGATAGCGATGTTTTGATTCTTAGCGTAAAAATGCGCGGTGTAATTCCAAAGAATTTTTGTTTGCTGGAATTTTGGTAAGTTCATTCACAATAAAATATTTATCAAAACCGGAAAGAGTAAGTCTTTATGATAACTATATTTGAACAAAACAGAGCACATGCATCTAGATGATTGTTGTCGGTGTTTCACATCGCAAAATTTGTTTGTGTCCCCTGGTGGGAAACTGACGTTTGTCAACTGTGTGATTTCCTGTCTATGTTTCATTAAACGATAGATGCAATCAAAACCAAGATATAACAAGTTTGAATGAGGTATTGTGAAATTTACAGGACGAACAAGGGCCACACATTAACACACCAACCCATAATACTGCAGCGTTAATTTGTAACCCCTTTCAATTGCCTCTTGCTGGTGAATCGCGCATCCTCACCCGGAGCTGAATTTGGGCTTCCGAAGGGACAAGGTATTCCCCAGGCAGTCAATTCAATGTTATTACACACGATCTCATTTGCATATGAATAAGTGTCATTTCCAGTCTGGGTGAAACTTGCATGCTGCACGTGGACTCCCCTATTTCACTATATATTTCATGCTGTTCTCTCCACTGGAAACTGAAACATCTTGTCACCCCTATCCTGACTTTGGATTCTTCCATTTTATGTGGTTTTCTCTGGAGGACAAGCTGTGCTGAATGGGAAATAGCTGGACAGGCTAAAAATAAACTAAACACTTCATTAGCAAGCTATCCCGGTACTCAAAACAATGTAGCCATTGACAAATTAAATATCAAAGGAGACCTGCAGCAAATGCCATTCATGTGGAGGCTTGGTGTTTCAGTAGGAAATTGAGGGGCACTGAGGGGGTATACTATTATGTCGTGCGATGTGAACACATCGTTTCAAGTTTGTTTCCTATACAGTGAACCTTAATAATGATAATAATAAAAATACGGCCTCTTTCACGAACATGCTATTAGATATTGTATTGTATGTTGAGTATTATTAGAAGGGAGAAAAATCAGAGAACCTGATGAAGAATGCAGGACGAGTCAGATCGATCACCGTAATTCTGTAGGTTTGTTTACGGTCAAATATACTTACCACATGGGGTCCCTCACCTTGTCGTGTGGATAATAACACGGGCGTATGGACTGTTAGGGGGAGGGAGGGGGGAATGGATGTTCTGAAAGAAAAAAGGAAACCCTTTCACCATTGTTTGTGATCTTCCAGGCTTGTCGATACGTTGGCATGCACAAACAAGTGATGCTCGAGAATTGTAGTCCAGATTTTTTATTTTTAGAAATTTTTATTGATCAAAATACTAAAATAAAATCAACGTTAAATGTACTCCTTCCAAAAGGCTTTTCGTGATGGCTCATTTTTGACGTCAAATAATGGTCGTTTGATTGTCCACTTCACCTGAAAATATAACGAATAGCATACAGCATACCGAAAGGTTAAATCGCATCTTGCTTTCCCCAAACGAAGAATTCAGTTGCTGTGAAGAAATCTGATGCAATTCACCAGCACACACGTTACAACTTGATATCTCCGCGGGAACGTCACCCGACAAAGTTTGAACTCTGCTCCCTTCCAGTGCCTCCTTTGAACACGGCCCAAGTGCCTCCCATACGAATAATACAGGGCAGGTCGGGCAGGTAAATGGGGGGACAGCGAGGGGTTTAGCATATACGACGAACAAATATATTAACGTTGAAGATCTCTCAAATTTGTTACTTAAAATAATGTGTGTTTTTCAAATAAAGGAATGCTGGTTTAAAGAAAGATATCTGATATACGAACACTGGAAACTGAAGAATGATTCAATAGCGGGCCGTGTGCAGACACTCGACCACGTGCGGGGGACTACCGTATATATTTTTCCCGACTGCGGCGAAACGCGATCAAGTTAGGATAAAATTACAGGACTGCGGAGTTAATTGAATCAATTTTTTTCCTTATAGACTGTAAGTAATAGTAATTCAGTCTGATTATATTGTACCATTCCCTGTTGTTTCTCTGCGCTTACAAATAATAGCATACGCAGATATACTATACAAGATTCTAATAACATATTCACTTTACTTTCATCGGCACGAACTCCGTGGCGAAAACGGGAGTGTTCGAATTTATTGTTTCACGGATATTGAAAATGCTCCCGTGTTCGTTTTATTAGGATGGACAAAATCACGACAGCGGAAAAATCGGCCGTTTTCGAATTAAATTTGGAAGGTGAATTAATAGGGAAATTACCGTATCAAATCTTTGAAGTCTTAACACTAGAATCTATCACGATCATCGACCTTAACACCACTAGCACAATGATTGATCATTACATTCCAATCCTTCATTGGGCTTGAACCTAAATTGTAAAGAAATGAACACATTGTTAGTGTCTCTCTTTACCACATGATATTAAACAGCATAACTTAAACCTAGACTCCCCACTCTGGAAAGCAATTAGTCCTGGAGGAACTTGGATGTCTTCAGCAATCTTCTGTCCTGTATCACCTTGTCACTCAGCTACAAGACAACAACCTGTTTGTGACAGACACAGTTCACCTAATCAGTTTTCCATTGTGGACTGTCACTGTCATGTTCTCTTCGTTCCTGATGGTTGTTAAAAGGCTATAATGCCTGTTCGTGGATTCCTGTTTCCTTGTGAAAATAAACATACATGTATAGTTTAACTCTGAATAGTATTATTTCTCTCTGATTTCATCTCAAAAGTCAATATACTTATATGAAAATTCTCTTGCGATGTAATAAGTTTTAATTTACTTTTATAGAAACAGTGATTTTTTTACCAAGATTCACCATATTTATTTCCAGTATGCATGCCGCCATTCCACTTTAACGGTGAACTGAAAAGCTTTCCAATGTTCTGTTAAAATGTCATAAAACAAGAACTTCTATAGTTGTTAGAATTATGTGTGGTAATAGTTCTGTGGGTTATTGTTTTATTTTGGGTATATGAGAAGTCAAAACTTATACCGAGAGCCAGAACTTTTAAAAACGTCATCGCTTGCCTCCCGTTGTTTTTGGAACGTCATGACGTTATAGTGGCCCTTGTTCATTCATCCGACGTAGCATGACGTCACATTTGAATAAAACTTGAATGAAGGGGACCACTATAACGTCATAATGTTCTACAAACCAAGAGAGACCAGCGATGCAAGTTTTCAAGACGGATTTATAACAGGATAACTTAAATATTGTTATTAGTACAATTTTGCGAACTATATTTGCCCCAAAAATGTATAAAAGTTATGTCACATAAGACAAGATCTATATAAGCAACAATTTAGATAAAATTAAAGCTTTGCAGTTCACCTTTAATGATCGATGCATAATTCGAAAGATGCATGTCAATCTTTCTCAGTTTCTCAAGTCTGTACTTTTGACCTTGGCCTTTTGTCATTGGCAAGAAAATACAAATAAAAGCTGCTGTGCGATTGGCTTGATCATCCATATGTACAATAAAAGATGATCGTTGGATTTTATTTTTATTTTTTTATCCTAGAACTTTATGTGGGCCTTTCATATTTGTTTCACTCCATAAATAAAACATTTAGAATTGAACATATAAAAAAACATACTACACCATATGGGGGCTTCATTCTGCATCATTTATATTGGTTGACCACAGCAAACCTCCATGGCTCAGAGCATGAATCATCAGGTGGTAATGCAGTTAAACCATGTTTCCAATAAACAGCCTTCTGGTTTGAAATTTTGAACCGTTTTCAATATTAAATTAGATTGGATTCATGATGTGCACAATTAGGTCACTAGCTTCATTCTGAGAACAGCGAGGAATCCCCTCAATCACAATGAATTAAGGCTACAGGTTGTTCAGATATTCCTGTGAGAACAACATCATGGGATAGTCTTCTGCCAGAAGATATATCATTGGTCAAGTGGTAATAGAAAATTGAAAAACAACTTGGCGTCAGCTGAACTGGAAAACTATCCAGTCAGTCAGTCAGCAAGTTCCTGAAGATATACACATTCCTAATGCTTAGTTAGCTTTCGCCAAGTCTGACTTGTTGATTGTTGGTACAATTGAATATCACTCTACATCCTTTCAGACGTCTCAATCTTCACCATTGTCATTTGTAGGGCTGATAATTAAACACAAATGTGCGATATGCAGGCTATGAAGATAGACTCAATGAAAAAAGCAAAGCAAACGCTATGACAGTTTTCTACATGTACAATTTCAATTTTTGATGAGGGGATTCCTTAGGTATGAAGATGGAGGTCAAGGTCAGTGTCAAAGGTCACTAGCCAGGGCCAGATGTAGACGTTTAGTTTGAGCACCTTTACATGGCGCAGTGTGTGCTAAGTTATTGTGAAATAAGGCCATGATGTGGGACTCTCGAAGCCCATCGCCTGATAACTTAATATTTGGCAATAGTACTTGCATTAGTATAGGTTTCAGCCTGTTCAGAGAGGGAATTTGCTAATTATAAAGGGTTTCAAAACAGCCTGGATCAGGCCCTGCTTGCCCTAAAATCAGGAAATCACTAGACCATTTCTTGTCCGGTCTATATCTGTGGGTGTTTTCTATCCAGAGTTACAGTTTTTTGTTACTGGATATACTAGGCGAAGAGTGAAGAAGATGTGTCCATATGAAATTGAGGTCAGAGTCCGAGGTCAAAGGTCAGTGGCCTAAATATCAGGAAATCATTGAAAACTGCTAATTTTTTGTAAGTGGATTCATTAGGAAGAAATGATGTGTCATGTGCTGGAATTGAGGTCAAGGTCAAATGTCAACAGGTCACTATCACCCCAAAATCGGGAAATAACCAAAAATCTTATTTTTGTTGTGTTCATACATACATTAGGTGGAGGTGTTATTAGAATTGAGGTCAAGATCAGGAAATCATCAAGAAATCACATTTTATTGTTTCAGTAGAGATACATTAGGGGAGATGATGTGCATACCAAAGTTGAGGTCAAGGCCACAGTGACCCCAAAATCAGGAATCATTAAAAATTACAATTTTTGTGTGTTTGAGGATACGTTACATGGGGAAATAATGTGTTATGTGGGCGTAAATTGAAGCTAGTTTTGGCTCTTGTTGTAAAGTTTTACAAGTCTACAAACTATACAGCTATGAAAAGTTGTACATGGTTAAAGATCTCTGTAATTTTGGTAGTTTGTTGTCTTGAAATTCATGTCTGGAGATTCAGCAACAGCTGAGATATGGTACGTGACTTTACATTGTATATATGCATATTATCCTATTGTGCAAGTCATAAAATAACTTGTTCTTCGACTTAAAACTATCTAACATACATTCAAGTTCCATCAGTTGACAGATTCACAGTTCAAAATAACACAAAGAAGCAAATTTACCATTTTACCGAAAAAAGTTGCGTTGGACATCAGTCCTGATAAAATACATGTGAATAGTGTATATGGAAGTAGTGGAACATGTGTATATCCTGAGATGGGCATCAATATTTCATTGTGTTCGTCCAGTCCAGCGGCAGGTGGCATAAATATACTCTGGGATACATGTAGTTTACATCCATTATTAAATAGGAAGCTCTAAGGGAGGCATTCATGAGTTCAATGAACCAAGGTGTCTATGGAGGATATGGATGCCTGCTTTGTTACACATGCATCCCAAATTTATATTGAGTCACTAAATCCATGCGATGGTTCTGCCAGCATTGATCATGGAATTCACTGGAAGAAGAATTTAGTAGTTTTCATAGATTTTTCTCCACATGCTCTTCAATCTCAATTGACGAGATCCACAATTTACTGATAAAATGCAAAAAAAAAAAAATTCTTAAAGCAATTGATTGTATTTGAAGAAATGCCATGAGAATGGAAAACGTGTGTTGTCATGGGTGAAAATGTTCCTTACGTTTAAAAAATTATCCATTAATCAAGCAATAGGGCATAACAAATTGCATTTCATGGGTACAAAATTGACTACAAATGAAAATTTGGTTCGATGACATAGATGCATGTTGATAATTTGAACATAGAATGTCCATCATCATATAGGAGTTAACCTTTTCACTGCTTACGACATGCAGTGCACTTCACCGCTTTCTCTCTTCATTCTGTTTATGATGTGCAGCGTACGTCCATGTATGTACATTGTAGTCATTTTTTTATGGTGCCATTTACGTCAGCGGGTGTATTTCTACGCATTGAGAGACCCGTTGATCAAACGAGAACGGAATTCTGTCATTACTGGGGGATCACTCCGACATGGCAAGTGAACCCAGGTTAAACAGTGTTATATTTGCGAGACCAATTAAGTCCTTCACATCTTTAAGTTTCATTCTGATGGTGGAAAGTGCCGCTCTGAGGAAATATGTTATCGAATTGTTCATTGTCTCAATGCATTCTGCCCTGGAGAGAATAAAGTATATGTGATCACAAATTTTAACCTTCAATGGATTGGATTGCCCATTGTGATGTTGCAAATTGTTGATTTAATAGACATCATCTTGCAAATTAAATCCTTAATATCACTGGCTTGTATTATGCTGCTGACGGGAATAAAGTAATATTTCTGAGGACAAGCCCTTAACATGATTAAGAAGGAAATGTTTCTCTCATGCTTGCTTACATGACGTATCAACCCAGTGAAAGGCTTAATGATCGACCACCTTAGTGAATATTATTGTTTAATATTACATGATCGTATTCACTGAGAAGGTCATTAACTCCATTCTAACATGTAAACTAATGATTATTCCCTTGAATGAGAGGCGGAATGGCAAATTTTCTGCAAACGTATCCTGTATTGTGTGTCCGTCCATGTGATGCAGCTGTGTGAACTCCGCCTACTGAGTGGGTAATGAACCAGTCATTGCTCAGCTTGCAAAACTGTATCACAAGAATGGGCCGTCACCTGTTCTACACGTGAATAAAATACACATGTACATCAGAACAAATTGTAGGATAATCTCTGTATGTTTCGAGGTCTGGACCAATCAGCACATGACTAGATGGAGCATAATCTAAGAAAAAGTATGTTTTATTTGTACATGTATCTCTTGTATGTATCATAGATGTACATCAGGAACCGTGGAGCAAAGGGATCTGGCTGGGCTTCAGCTCTCCCCACTTTTTTAGACAACAATGTTATAATTCCTATCTAAGGTGGCACCAATCCACCATTTAACATGGGCGATATAGAGTTCAGCACACACACACCCCCCCCCCCCACACACCCTGTCTCAAACACACTCCGGGGCGCCTGTACATTAGCACTTCAAACTGCATCCCCATTCTCTGCAGTCATCAATTAAGTTGTTGCTCGAGAATCAATTATGTAACAAAAGTCCCTAATGACTTCACCCATTTTTTTTTGCATCATTCCACCTTCAGAGATTTGTGCCATAGATGTTTATGTCTGTGAAAAACCAATAAAAACTGGTGAATATAGGATCGTACATACTGTCTCATATTGATTTTAATATGTTTTTACATGTATTCAGTCATAAACAGCCATAATAGTATCAAAGTATTAGAAAATAAATGTAATTGGATTATTATTATCACCATTCTTGTCACAAATATTTTACAATGAGATATACATAAATGATTGAATCATTTTTACATTCATTATTTTTAGCCCACCATCACCAGATGGTGGGCTGTTCAAATCGCCTTTCGTCCGTGGTCCGTCGTCCGTCAGTCAGTCCGTCGTCCGTCCGTCCGTCCGTAAACAATTCTTGTTATCGCGATTTCTCAGGAACTACTGCACGGATCTTTCTGAAATTTCGCACACATGTTGCCCTTGGGGTCTAGTTGTGCAGATAACTTTTCTAGCCCAATTCGAAAATCCAATATGGCCACAGGGCGGCCATCTTGGATTTCCCCATGAAACCTTGTTATCGCGATTTCTCAGGAACTACTGCGTGGATCTTTCTGAAATTTGGTACACAGGTTCCCCTTGGGGTCTAGATGTGCAGATACCTTTTCTAGCCCAATTCGGAAATCCAATATGGCCACAGGGCGGCCATCTTGGATTTCCCCATGAAACCTTGTTATCACGATTTCTCAGGAACTACAGCGTGGATCTTTCTGAAATTTGGTACACAGGTTCCCCTTGGGGTCTAGATGTGCAGATACCTTTTCTGGTCCAATTCGAAAATCCAGTATGGCCACAGGGCTGCCATCTTGGATTTCCCCATGAAACCTTGTTATCGTGATTTCTCAGGAACTACGGCACGGATCTTTCTGAAATTTGGTACACAGGTTTCCCTTGGGGTTTAGATGTGCAGATACCTTTTCTGGTCCGATTCGAAAATTCAATATGGCCACGGGGCCATCTTGGATTTCCCCATGAAACATTGTTTATCTTGAATTATCAGGAACTACTTCATGGATCTTTCTCAAATTTGGTGCACAGGTCTCGCATGGGGTCTAGTTGTGCAAGATATCTTTGTTTTGGTCCGACTGGAAAATCCAATATGGACGCCAGGTGGCCATCTTGGATTTTCCCATGAAATTTTGTTATCGTGAATTCTCAGGTCATCCTGGGTCAGGTCATCGTATCAATCCTTAGTCCCACATGGCACAGGTCCCCCTTGTAGTATGGTTTTGGTCCAATTTGAAAATTCAACATGCCCTCCAGGCGTCCATCCTCAATTTCCCAATAAAAATTTCCTGTTTGAACCCTTGTTACCGTCCCTCTTGTTACAAGGCGGGGGGGGGGGGGGTGGGGGTGCGGGGTCCAATTGCGATAAAATTGCAACAGGCATCCCCGACGTCGAGAACAGTGTTTCCGACGTCCCAACAGGCAAAAATCCTGATTTCCTGTTTTTTTGTTTTGTTGCTAAATTTCAATGGTAAAATTGTGACCATTCTCAAGTCCAGAGAAACTCACTCGCCGTGACTCGTTACAGGCAATGGCAATAATTGATAATTGACTAAACTTCTTTCATTGTCCCCGTAGTGAAGGTTGCCCACTCACTACAGATGCATGTATAGTATAGATTGTCACTGGTTTGAGAATATTAATATGTTCCTTATTTTTCTGGCCGTTGTGAATTTGTTTAAAAATAGAACATGAGCCAGAACATAGCCATGATTGGAAGGTTGATAAACTTTTTCAAATGCAACAAATGTTTTAAGATGTGGTGTGATCTTGGTTGTGAGAAAAAGCAATGTTCTGGGAAGTGAAACGTAACTGACACTGGGTCGGAACTGGTGACGTGACTGTACTGTGCCCGGCAGGAACTGAGCTGAAAAGTCCAGTTAAAAATAGCTCTCGGCT
>JAVTVY010035621.1:0-14852 GCA_036873755.1 Hanleya hanleyi | reverse complement strand
GTTTAGTTGGGCGTTTAGATGTTTATTATTTAAACATAATGTTTAGCGGAAATGTTTAGTTCCAGCACTATGTGTTTAGTTCAATATATTTCCTATTAAACACGATGTTTAGACTGACATAAGCCTCAATGAGCTATTTTATTATTTCAAAAGTAGGCCCTAAACAAACCATAATAATATACATATCACTGCATGAAATCTCGGAGAAATTGTGAAAGAAGTCCGTTACAGAATCATTTATTTATTTTTAGCAATTGACTCGATTAATGGGTAAACTGCATGAATAAAGTGCCACATGGTGTATTTCCACCCGTCGTTGAAGCTATTGTGGTTCACGAATAGTGTTGTAGGCCCCTATATACACGAGGGAAGTAAAAGAAACATAAATCATTTATAATTTCCTGTATTATCGCATATTGATCATATTTTGCACTTTGCTAAACACGTTGTTTAGTTCGCTCTTGGTTCGCAGTAAACATTGTGTTTATGTTTCGCGGGTTTTATTTCAATTTCGCGCTCAAAAGTAAACGTTGTGTTTAACTTGGTATTAACCATGTGTTTAAATTACCCGCGTTTTCTGGAAACTACTCTACTGCGCAAGCGCAACTGTAGTTCGCATGCGCCACGGAACTGCGAGTGGGAAATTCAGGTTTGCAGGTTTTTTTTTCAATTTCATATTAGATTTGGTAAACTTTTTGTATTATTTCGGAAGCTATTCCCCTTTCAACTTATGACTGAGCGGAGACAGGTTGACCTGCGGGGGTAGATAGTTGGAACACGCTGGTTCCGCCACTGTTTCCTTGTAGTCATTGTAGGCCTGTACGATTGCAACAACATCATGACATATTAGCAACAACAACATAGCACGCTAACCGGAGCTGTTTATAGACAAGTCTTGCGCTAACTAAAATGTGACCATGGTGATATGCCCAGAGAGACTCTTCTCTTTTAAATACACAAAAAATGAAGTGTCATGAATTTGCACTGCTCATAATTTGTCTTTCTGTGGCCATCATCATGTTCAGGTGCTCCATGTGCAGCTTTGGCACCCCAAACTGGTTGAAATAAACATCTTGTTTAGTTTTAGGTGAGCTAAACACATTGATGTGTTTAAAAAGTGTCACAGCACCTTAAACACATCAATATGTTTAACTACTAAACACTTCAAAGTGTTTAATCACCTTAAACATCATGTGTATTGTCTAAACATTATGTTTAGCTCTACACAGCTCAATGTGTTTAGATGACCTAAACATTATGTTTATAATCTAAACACATAACTAAACATTATGCTTACAAACTAAACATTTCGAAGTGTTTAAAAAGTGTCACAGTGATGCGTTTAGTTATGCGTTCAGATCCTAAACACATCAGTTTAGAGTGAGATTTGCATTAATTGGACAAACCGACCGGAAGTCGGATCAAGAGAGTAATTACAAGTTGGAGAAATTGATGGAGAATCTCATAATGACTAGCAAAAACATGAGGCAGCACCTAAAAGGTGCAACAACCCCTCAGCCATACAGTTTTAGTCAGTGTACATGTATATTGGTACACAATGAATGGAAAATGCATATGTAAAAGCCTGAAAGATTTAGTTGAACGCAGAAGATGCTTTAGCAGTTGCTTGTAAACGATTAAAATATGATAAATCCCGTGTGGGATGTTAGATACATTGGAGGACTATAATAAATAATTTGATAATAAATAATATCACATGCGAAAAATTTGGCGCAAGAACAAAAATATTCTGAACAAAAACAGAAGGCTTCAAGCCATTCTTGCTTTGAACCCTAATAATAATCTGAAAAATAATAAAGTCTTCCGATTTTCATTGGGAGCCAAGTAATAGAGTTTTTGATAGGAATACGAAGCTGCGCATCTAAAGCCCATCGGCTCTGGGTGCTAGACATTCACAATCTATTCAATTTGAACCATACTACTTTGAAAACATCAGGAACATCAAGCAGTCAAGTGACAAATATACAGATTATCAAAAAATCAGAAATGGCCACAAAGTTTTCCGTCCAATCAGAGAAACCGGCAGTCATTACTTGTCTCTTGATGTAGGTATGATGTATATCAAGCATCATACTGAACACTTGAGCAGTATCAAAGGATTTATAGATCATCAATGATTTTACATGAATTGAAAATGGCTGCCAATGTTTCCATCCAATCAGAGAAAATGGTTCCATCATTCATTTTAGTCTCTTGATGTACTGATGAAGTATACAAAGTCTTGCATCAAACACTTGAACAGTACCAGAGGTATAGATTTTGCATAAATTAAAGATGGCGATCAAATTTGCCACCTAATCAGGAAAATTTGTTGTCATTCATTGCGAGTCTCTTCATACATCAATGCTGTATACGAAGTTTCATATAGAACACTTAAATGGTATTAGAGATATACATCATTAAAGATTTTGCATAAATTGAAAATGATCGCCAAAATTTCCGCCCAATCAGAGAAACCAGTTCTGTCATTCATCATAAGTTTCTTGATGCATCGATGACCATTTCAATGGTATCATAGAAATACATCATTAAAGATTCTGCATAAAATTAAAGACGGCCGCCAAGGCTTTCACCCAATCAATGGTTTGGTCATTCCTTTAAAGTTTCTTGATGTATCAATAATCTATACCAAGTTTCACACTGAACAGCGAAATGGTTTCCGAGATACACAAGATTCGTGGTTTCGCATAAAATAAAGATGGCCGACAAAGTTTCCATCCAATCCGGTCCAGATTCAATAGGGTTCTGGGTCACGAGCATATGGATGTTCAGGGCAATTTTGGTGTGCCTAGGGTAAGTCGTTCTAAAGATATCTTGACAAAAAGAAAGCTGTGACGGTTTCGCATAAATTAAAGATGACCGCCAAAGTTTCCAACCAATTGGACCCAGATTCAATAGACTTGTGGTTGACCACCCAACAATCCTGCATATCAAATTTGAGGTCTCTAGAAGTAACGGTTTGTCTTCTAGATCGGTCACAAGAATTGTTGAAAAAAATTCTGTGACATTGCCATGGAATCCGCAAAATTCAATAGGCTTGTGGTTGACCACCCAACAATCCTGTATACCAAATTTGAAATCTCTAGAAGCAACGGTTTGGCTTCTAGACCGGTCACAAGAATTGTTGACGACTGACGACCGGACGTACATGCCGACGACAAGACCCCGCAGTCTGATAGACTCAGGGTAAAAAAAAACCTCTCGTGATCATTGACATCGGCATAACTTCTCATGCTGGTAAGGGAGCTATTGTGTATTTTGAGGGAGAAGGAACGATTTGGGTTATTCCCTTGTCTGTGGAATGTAGGTACTTCATGTTAAACGGTTGCACCCTGCTACACAATTTATGACGGTAGATGTTTGTGGTGTTTTTTACTCGGAGTACGTCTTTTTTACAGTGAATATAGAAGTATTATGTTTGCTCAACAATCTATTCTTGGAATACAATGACCATTTTCCAATTATTATGTATCTCCAAACGACAAAAAAATCTCTGACACGCAAGTGTTGGCTAACCAGTCATATATAACCATATTTTTTCAACTTCCGCTAACTACGGGAAATTTCAGATCGATCCTATCAGTTTATTGGTTAAGAATTACTGGGGATTAGTGTTCCTTTCAAATATTGTTTTTGTGTTGCAACTAAAATCGGTCAATTAATTATCCCTAATGTGGAGAAAATTTTCCTAGCTGGGTAAGAAGATAGGAGCCGGACACATTTAGACACCGGACATTCGCATCCTCCACACCGATACATCCACTGTTTCTGTGGCATGCATGGGAGATCAATATGATTCTCTCTTGCTATTGGCTTAAAACCTGCGAGACTAAACTGGTCATAAATATTTCTAGAAGTATGACTATTCGTTACATTCATTCTACAGCTAACATCAAGCTGCAAATATGCCAACAACTTGCCATAGATATCAGTATTTAGAGGCAAGACCTACTAATGTTTAACAGTTTATGCTGATATGTTGACAGTAAACATAGAGTGCTGCTATGGGAAACTTCATTCGATAGCCAAGTGTCCTATTTTACTTTAGAGCGATATGCAAGAGGTGGGAAACATTGTCGTCTGGTGATTAAATAGCAACCATAGAACTCTACAGGAAAGCACCCCTCGGCACCTCACATTCAGATCCGAGAATACGGTGGATTCTGAGACGTAGCCTGAGTATCTCAGCCGCGCTTTTATTGCGGGTGTTCGGCCCCTACCTCCGGCTTTAGTTGAATTAGATACGTTAGCTCGGAAGCTGTGATGATAGACCAGCTCAAACAACTCATCTGGTGTTAATGGATGAGCATTTTGGACGTCTGATGGAGAAAACGCCTTAACATGGGGTAAACCTGATAAATGCAAGAATACCCAGAAAAAATAACCTGTTATGCCCGGCGCCGAACGGCTTAAATTTCCCATCAAAACAGTGAACCTACATATATTTGTCTAGTGACATGTACAGAGAGAGGGTCTCCAACGACCCCTGAACTGAAATTAAGACTTGGTGCGGATTTTAGTTGTATAATGTTGATTAGAAGACGAATCTTGCAGTTAAACCAATCCCAGAAAAAAACTATGTTTTCAATTACAGCCATCGCATTCACATTTGTTCAATCGCCTTCTCTCTTTCCATGATTTTAGAAGCCTTGAGTGCTTTGATTCTTTGTTTGTCTAAAGAATCTATCCAACTGAATTCGCAAGAGGTTTAAAGTTGCATTTTATTCTAATGCCTTGTGTTTTTCAGTGCTGCAGTATGATGAAGTGCCTTCCTTTTTGTGGATGTTGCCAATAAAGGTAATTCTTCCCTTTTCTCGTATATGTAGTTCAATTCTCGTTTCAATCGTACTTGCATGTACTTAGATTGGAGACAGATATTGTCTAGAAATAATTAGGACAAAATGATATATTAGCGTAAGATAGCCATGATAAACTATTACACGACCTGTGCTTGAATAGCAGTATTTAAATCATTGTAAGTTATATATCCTACAGATATATATATATCGCTATGTGAAAAAAGTGAGCTTCACGAAAGGCGATATATTTCAACAGCCGTTATGTTTTTCATATCACAAATGGAGCAGTGTTTTCTCCATTGTGAGTATAAATTTAACTAGAATAAATCGAAATTGTGTCTAGAACGAAGATTTCTTTGGGGTGGTATTTAAATCCGTGTACCTTTCACAAATCCTCGGCTCACCACTTTAACACTGGTCTGGGTGCCTTCCAAATAAACATATCTATATCTCTAATTCATTGTCGATTGTTTCATGTCAGACCGTCATATCCTGCTTACAAGCGCTAAATGACTCTTGACGGATTTTCACCACTTTATCGCTGGTCCGCTAGCTTAAAATGTTCTCCATTTTTCTCTGTCGGGTGTTTGAATTGGGACAGTAAATCCATACGTGAGAGTTTTTATAGTTATAACGGACCAGCAATGAGAGGGGGGAGGGTAGAAAATACCGCTTTGAGGTAAGGACCATTTAGCATCTACAAGCAGCACAAAAAGGCTTCATTCAAAACAACCGGCAAGAGAATTAATTTTACAAGAAAGAAACTAAATCAATCTCAAAGTAGCGAGCAACAGGGTTGATGAGCTAGCGGACCAACAATGAAAGAGGGATGAAAATGCATTTTTGAGTTGAGGCCATCTAGCGCTGGCAGGCAGGTAGGACGGCCTCATTTTATGCACCTGGCAATGAGCCACATCGAGAATTTTAGTAGAAAGGCATTCAGGCCACTGCCAGGGACACGTATGATTTCAGAATAATAATAGGTAGATAACTTCAGTTACGTTTGTTCGATGCATATGGTAAACTCGAATGAGGGTTGTTACCACTCGTTCATCCAAAGTCGGCTTTTTGTGTCCCTGTTTCGTTCAAGCGCTTGCAGTCTGTTCAAATTGTGACAATTGATATCGCCTTTCTTCCGTCCACGTCGAGTTGTCGATCTGGCTTCTGAGACTGCAGATAGCGATTCGTACTCGTAGTATTCAAGTGTTCATATGACAGAACTATATCATCTGATGGTAAACAGTTATGATGACAAAAATCTATCTGTTTGCTTGCTGTTATCATCTTTATGACCAAAGTTGCTTCCATCAACTGTCTAGTATCGCCTGTATCACTGTCTCTATCGTAAACCCTGCTGTATACAATTTTATGCAGTCTGCTATATTCAATCTGAGATTATCCACCGATGACGTCATCAACCAGGATTCAGGTTTATAAATAATTATATTTACTGTCGAATTACGCACAGGTTTGATCAGATTGAAAATATTTTCATGGAAACTCAAGTGACTCAAACAAATCTCGTAACTCAAAACTCACCTTTAACATGTCGTCAATCCATTTTGTCGCAGTTTGTATAAAATCCAAAAGGGTTGTCAGCTGCACATTTGGAGAGAATGCAAACCTTAGGACAAAATGGGTTTAACCCTATCTGACCTTGGCGATTTGGGGTGAATCGCAGCCTGGTCGGGCGGAAAGTGCCCCCCTATAAATTTTCTCTACCAATAAGGCTAGAGCGCTGAAACTTACCACACAGTATCTTTGGTTCAAACTCTACCGGGAAATGTAAAAAAATCCAAGATGGCTGCCATGATGATGTCACAGTGACGTCATTTTTCCCGAAGCCATTTTTCGGCCTTTTTGAGGTCGATTTTTCGAAATTTTTATTTTTCCGATTTTTCTCTCGAAAAAAATCAAATAAAATATAGAATAATTAGTTTCGTATAAATAAAATACTTTCAAGGCCTTTTAGGCAAAGAAAATGTGAAGAAATGGAGCGAAAATATTGAAAAACACGACTTTCGCGGGTACCACATGGCCGCCATTTTGAATTTACCCATGATCCTCTACCCGGGGATATATGAAAATAGGCCCAAAATGACCCCAATAAGATAAGCTTAAAAGTCACCAAGTTTCGGATCAGCAGAGAAAAGTTCACTAGGGGGTGCACTTCCCCCCCTCCCCCCGCCCCCAGGTCAAGTAGGGTTAAACAAAGGTTCATAATTCCATTCAAATAAACATCTGATTGCCAAATTTTTCAACCAATTCATTTCATTTCAGGTGACTTCAACCATGTCATATATCTCATCCCGGGAAGATACAACCTACTCTGGGGTACTCGGAATGACGTTTGACTCCACATTTGTCTGTAATACAAAGCAATAAAAGTTCAGTTGAACATCATCGCTAATCGTCTTGATTTCCTTGTAAATTCAGACGTATATATGATTTTGAGGTTCGTCTACGCTGCCGAAAATCCCTAACGCCTTGATCATTTAGGTAAAGCAAAATTAACTTAGCCTAGTAGAGGTCGTCCATACAAGCTATGATTGTCTTTGCCAAGCATTCCTTTGCATGTAAACTATTCCCATCAGCTCAAATGACGAAAGGTGAAACCAAATAATTCGAGCGCTCGGTGGTTACCCCTATTCTTTCATCCAACCGAACACTACAACATGCATTCCAGAGTATGTAAACGTGATAGAAAGTTTAATATTTGAAGATTTTTGAAGAAACTTATGATCTGTGTTGATTGTTAGCCCATGCAAGACGTACTATTATCGATTAGATCAATTATGAGTCGTTTCCACTCATTTCGGTTCAATGATGAATGGCGCGTGCTAGACCGCTGAGTGACTGAGGATCGGTAGCCTGTTCCTAGCAACAAATGAAGAAAAGCACCAACGTTCGGTTGAAAAATTTACCCTGCTTTCAATACGTGCAACATGTCGCTGCCATTGCGATATAGTTCATTGTCTAGTTTACATCGAAAATCACATGGATTAAGAATGGATTAAGACCAGTGATAAGGATTTGATATTTTTGGAACATCATGTCTTGTCGGCATCATCGAAAACTATTGATCGCATCTCTCTTGTATGAAACTAGCCTATTTTCATGCATACTATGGTTGTTGTCTTTTTTTAAAATTTGGTACTCATGCTGTTATATGGAATAAATCTTTTAAATTTATTTTTTGCTCTAACTTATAACCAATCATAATGGTTTGTCTTCGGCCTTATTTGTGATAGCTGGTCATCAACGGGTCAATGGAAACCGATTTTAATTAAAAGCATTACATCATATTGACACAACTATACTGAGGAATCGAGCATCCGTATGTTAATTCAAACTCAATTTTAAATCACCATATGAAGCCCTTATCATTATTGCAATCGGCAAATGGAGATATGATACTATTCCAGATTATAATATCTCGTATCAGTTCATCGGGATGAAACTCGCTATTGTATCAGTTTTCGTGTAAATATAATTCCCGGGTTTGTATAAGTACAAACTCAATTCCATACACTGTCTGGTAATCATCCAGGAACTAACAATCCAGATCAAAAACGATTTTCACACTATTCGAACTTTTGCCCTCAAGCTATTCAAAATGTCAACATGTTATTTTATGAAGTTGTCTGCAGTGGTGGATTGAACATTGACAGGAGATTTAGCTGTATCAACTTATTGATATCATTTTATTATTTTGACATGTTCCACAGGAAGAGAGGTAACATATATTGATACATATAAATTATCACTACGATTGGTCATTTATCTGATTATTATCACACGAGTTTGATAAAAATCAGACAAAACGAAAACCAGGATTTTTACAGCTGATTCCAAACTGGGCCGCCTGACCTCATTGTCAGACGCTGCACCGAATCTAAATAAGAGATACGCGTGAAAATAGACCGCGATATTCAGTAAACTCCACTGTTTACTTTCAGATTGAATGAAAGTATTTCATTTTATTGTTATAAGATGTTTAGCGATGAAACAAACTAAAAACCTCTCTTCTCTTTTATGCATTTTGAGACATTTTAACTCTCACCATCGCACGGATATTTCGTTCACAACAGTTTGCCATATATGGGAGACGTGGAAACAGGTGATCACGCGCGCTAAAGAGCTTGATCCAGTTTCATGAAAGCGCAGAATATCATAAACTGATGTCGCTTTATCGATGCTTCTTATTTAAATATCTTATTTCAATTATATCAAGGAGGGTGATTTATACCAGATATTTCTCGGCGGCATAAACAAAGAGATCGATTCACCAGTCAGACAAACCCGATATAGGAATGTGCTGTCGAAACTGCTATCAATCGACACCGGGAAACAGACATCCGCAGCATAATTGGAGCGATATGCAAGAAAAATTGATGACGCCTGGCGACCAAAAAGCAACCACATGACTCTACAGGAAAGCATCCCTCGGCACCTAAGATTCAGACCCGAGAATACGGTGGATTCTTGGACGTAGCCTTAGTATCTCGGCCGAGATTTTATTGCGCCTGTTCATGTGGAGACTATGAAGTATCCACACGGCTCCTAGCACCGGCTTAACCCTACCTGGCCTGTGTGTGGGGGGGGGAATGCCCCCGCCTACGACAAAAATAGAGAGCTGAAACTGCTCGACTTTATAGTTTGTCACATTGGAATCATTTTGAGCCTATTTGCATGACCCCCGAGGAGAGGATCATGAGTAAATCCAAGATGGGGGCCATGTGGGGTCCCAGAAAAGTCATGTTTTTGTCATATTTCTTCAAAATTTCTGCTTTTCTGCGATGAAAAGTGGGCAAAACCTATTTTATATCACATCACATTAATATTTACTAAATTTATCATGCTGTTTTTGCGGAGAAACTGCACAAATAAAAAAAATTCGGAAAATCTGACCGAAAAATCGACCAAAAAAATGCCGTTTTTGAAAATGACGTCACTGTGACGTCAACAAAGCGGCCATCTTGGATTTTTTTTACATTATCTGGTGGAGCTTGACCGAAGGGTTTAGTGTGGTAAGTTTCAGCCCCTTAGCTCAAGGGGTAAGAAAAAGAATTAGGGGGTCATTTCGGGCCCCCAGGCCAGATAGGGTTAAGCGGAATTAGATACGTTAGCCCCGTATAGCCGTGATGACAGATCAGCTCAAACAACTCATCCGATGTTAATGGAATAGCATAGACAGTTTTGCAGGCCTACGATCATTCCACTTTTCACACACTGTCAGTCTGTGTTCGTTGGGTTGCCATTCGAGAAAACATATTCCAGATTAATGCATATTATCAGGTCAGTACCGTGTCAGTTTTGATGTAGACTTCTTTCCTAAAACGTTCATTCTTTTGGGTCGTCGCTTGAGTTTGTAAATCTGACTCGATTTCTGACTAGTTTTTATCGTTTCTGACATACGTTAAAAATGTCCAGGATTGCGGTATTCTGATTTCTGAAGCCCACCATTAAAAATAAGTCTAAAAGACTCGAAACAGGATACAGTTACAATGTTGAAACAAGCGCTGAACATGGAGGGTCAAGCGGTAATGTGAATGAAAATTGAGAATGACATTTCAATGTGATGACGTAAAGGAAGTGGTCCGTCGTCGGCAAAAGTGTGAGACTTGTTTTGATTGATGTAAATAATCCTGCTTTGGCTACAAACACCAATCGAAATATATGTAACAAAAATGTAAAATCTTGATACAAGTTTTGTGTCGTATAGGTGTATCTCATTGCTTTTTTCCTCACTGTGATGTGAGAATAACATCGTGTTGATCCACTGATAAGCTTGGCATAATGCAGAAGCAAAGTTTGTATCACTGACGTCCCTACTCTCCTTGTTTCCCCCGCTGATTCACATCGCCAAGTTCGCGGCTTTTGGCCGTAAGTGGGCGCTCTGCACAGGCCAACCACCAATGACCAATGAATATCACTCTTACGGAAGAGTCTTGGCAATATGAGTTGTCTCCCTTTTCAAACGTTCATATGTCGTAAACGGCAAAACTAACAATAAACGGACGGCAAAACAGCTCTAATTACGTTAATTTCTGATTTAAGAGTGAACAGATTTTTGGATAACTTCCTTCATTATTTAGTAAGGTTCGTCAACTGATTAACAAATACACTGTTATAAATTACCGTTATTTCACAGTAAATGTATGTTGGAGTTTACAGTATATTTAATCGTAAACACATTAATCTGTACATTGAACTGTGATATTTCAGTTGACATCAACTGAAATGGGTAAACTTCGCACACACGTAACATAAAATTCCAGTTTTTTTCTGAAAGGAGGATGATATCTTTGCACACGAAACGCTCATTTGCAGGAAACATCCGACACCTGCGTTGTACGATACAACATTCAGAGCATTATCAGAACACGCACTGGGACGAACGCAGCGGCTAACTTAAATTTTCGGTCTGTAATACGGTTTGGGTTTGGTTTTATTTGACTTGCAGTTGTGTCCCATGATTCGTGTAAAAGTTCCACAGACTCCTTCGTGATTATATAAACACGAAGAGCTGAAATACGCGAAAGAGCAATGGCCATTTCGGCCTTCCAGTGACCTACGTTGCCGCCGAACCGACAATTGTAGACAAGGGTGCCAGTTTGAAGGATGTTAAAAAAAAACGGTAATTGTACATTACATGCAACATAATTTACACTTGAATGCCTGTAAATAAACGGTAATTATAAATAACGGTGCAACATTTTACAGTTAAAAGCCTGTTAAAAAGCGGTAATTGTAAAATACGGTGCGACGTAATTTTACAGTTGAATGTACTGGCACCTTTTCTGCCAGTACTTTTAACTGTGAATATACGGCGTGACTTATAACAGTGTACATCGCTGTAAATGTTGTTAATATTCCACTGATAAGACCACGCTTTATCGTCATGAGTATTTAAGAAGATCAAGATGCCTTAAATGGTAACGTAAAAACACCGTTCAATTGTTTTAGATTTTGAATTGAATGTTGACTGTTAATAAAGACAGGGAAAAGTTCCTTTGAGAGATGCGGTTAGAGGGTGTGTCGCTGTCAAAATATTGGTATGGCTTCCACATTACGTGAGAGTAGTGATCTCACTATCATGAGAGGCATGACGTAATTTCGATCACGTGAGGTAGTTAGCCAATCGTGGTTAGTATGATGAACCTGGTTATCTTCGAGCTATTACGGCACGGCGATTGGGTAACCAGATGAAGCGCCCCCTTACGGTCAAGAGGCGCGAACTTGGCGATGTGAATCAGCGGGGGGAACAAGGAGAGTAGGGACGTCAGTGATACAAGCTGAATAGTATGAGCGTAAAGCAAAGTAACTCCGAATAAACTTACTAAACGCATGGTGACAGTCTCAATATTTCTTCAGGATGTCAATAACATATATTACTAGAATAACATATATTACTACTTGTGATTATTAATATTAACTAAAAAAATATAGATTAGGCCGGGGTCGGATGCCACTGGAGCCACTTTGAAATGTTGAGGGACAACACTCTTTGTGTCCCCTACCCACTATTTGGTGATGGCGGGAGGAGTGAAAAATACTCTCAACGCCCGTCATTTTGTGGATTCAATAGATTGGATCAGCTTAAAGGTGAAATGCAAAGGTAATAAAAGTAAGAAAAAAGCATTTCCCATTCCTTTTTATGATGATAATAAATTATACAGTCATCAATGAACGAAATCTGGTGATAAGTTTTATTTTTTAAAGAGAAAACACGTGTATGATCAGCGGCTTGAAAACAGTGCATCGCTTATCTCCCCTTGATTCGGAGCTTTTCCACCAGAAGCTGTGACGTCACAGTTGAGCCATACTAAAAAAATGGCGGCTAACATGAATGTAGACAGCGACAGCGATGCGGGGGAATTTTCTTACACTTCTTCCTCTTCTTCTGAAGAGGAATTCAGAAGAATTCACGGCAATGGTTAGTGCCTTACCAACACGAACCTATTGTGAACAAAGAACCAGTAGACAACGATAAGATCAGCGACACTGCAGGGGCCGTGGGCGACAGTCATACCGAGAGAATCGGAAATACAGATTGGTAAATTCCGACTTTTTCCTTTAACCCCCGTAGTGAATGATGACCAACCTGTTAGTGTGTTTCAGTGAACGTGAATGACACAAGCAAGGGCTTCGTGAGCAATAGCCTAGCTTCTCTATGTGAGCTATTTCCATACAATGCAATGCAGCTACATCATGTTGTGCAGACTGTGCTGGTTCCACTGCTACGTCACGTATCGCAGCGCCCCCAGGGGGAGGTAATCATGTACGGATCAAAACTTCGTAAATAATACAGCGTTACATTTTTTAGTTTTTAACTTTATTAGGCTTAAGCAAATGTTTTAAAACTGAAATGAAATTAATATGCACATTATTTATCCAATCTTACTGCAAATATCAATTGATTCAGACAAACCTTTGCATTTCACCTTTAAGCGGAATTAGATACGCTAGCTCGGGAGCTGTGCCGACTGATCAGCTGATATTAACGAATGAGCATCCAGGGCGTCTGATGGAGTCTAATGCTCTTCTGAAATATTATCTACCAGAATCAAACTGCAAAACTTCGTTTTAAAGAAATTCTCATCGACTTCAGTGTTATTCTTACGACCGTCGAATCCCCCCCAGATTACGTCCCATATGATGTCGGCCGGAACTCACCCAAAATATATCACGTGACTTGCACTTGTGCATCTCCCGAATAATTTGCTGTACATATATCACCTTTAAGATGCAAAATAAATTGAAATGGGAACTTTTCGAAAAACTGTTCTATTTTTTAAATAGCTTTTTGGAATTGTTAAAACGCCAAATTATGGTGAGGAATATTTACCTCAAACAATTGATCAAAATAGGCGGGAAATGAAGCCTAAAATTCAAACAAAATCGAAGAAGGGGATATGCCGCCGGATCCCCTAGGATTGTCCGGGATAGTACCATTTCTCACAGTTCCTCACACTTTTGAAGACCTTCATCACACATAAATTCGCAATACGGAAATTGACCAAATCGTCTTACGTACGTACAGTTGTACAGAGATAAACAGAGTAACCTTGATTTAGGCCTCAAATATCAGTATATTTAGGTTCCTAGGGTCTCTTCACAGATATGGGTCGGTCTGGAGAGAGCTCTAAGTACCATTGACTGGTGTCGAGGGGGGGGGGAGGGGGATTTTGTCCCGCCATTGAATACCGGATAGTGTGTTGGTAGACAACAGTGCTGAGTAAGAGATTTTCTGTGGGGATTTATTTGGTTAAGCTTATTTGAATGTTTTTGAAACGGAAAGTTGTGAAACACTCCATAAGGATGATTATTGTGTCGGTCAGGACAAGTAACTATATATAAGAAAGTAAAAAAATGAGAGTATAGTATGAACTATGACAAATCTGTAGAGAAAGAGATCTCACATTCTCGCCTTACTATAATTAGGCATTCCTAACGTGTTTTCAGTTCCTTCTTTCTTCGTTTTTTTCACAGTTTATAACCTCGAATGGATTCTTTCTAAATTTGGTATATGGATACCTTGCCAGAAGATCTCGCTTGGGATTGTTTTTCATGTCGATCTGCTCCTGGATGGCACCACCTCTGGGGCAAGCTAACTTTTTGATAAACCTGAACAGATTCAATTTTCCATTTCCAACGGCTCAAGATCTCGGTTGAGATCATTTTTCGTGCCAATTCGCATAAAGGTGGCGCCACCTGTGGGCCAAGTTAATACTGCGTTTCCAGACAGTAACTATTAAAAATCTAAACTCTCAATTTGGTATTTGGGTACCTTCCCTCAAGTCATTGTTTGGGAATGTTTTGTATCGATGCGCCTATAGGTGGCAAAGTTAAAATTGTCTGTCCTAAGTTTTACGTTATTACGCTCTCACAAATAATGAATGTGCCCTTTACTTAACATGCAAAACGGATACCTCCTCGTTTGTATTCGATCGCCTGTATATAGATTTAAAAACTATATCTGTCAGTGTGTATGTTCGACCGCAGGTATGGTCGATAATTCGTCGCGAG